>JADDMT010000093.1:0-117131 GCA_021401465.1 Teratosphaeria epicoccoides | reverse complement strand
GGGGGGGGGGGGGGGGGGGCTTAAGAGTGCGCTCGGCATAGGGTTGGGATGAGGGGAAGGGCAGGGCCCAGGGAAGGCGTCGTCATTTTCCAGAAATGCTCGTGGACGGCTATCCACCATACCGCACCCTAAGTTCCTCTGGCCCTAACAATTTTCAGCAGGCATCGCGATCTCCTAAGCCAACTCAAAACCTTTGCCCATCCGTACAACTAGCCTCAACACCAACATCGCGTCGTTCCCATCACCTCCCCTCGGCAACGTCCCCCTCGACATCCCTCTTCCCCACCCCAGGCACTAACCCCCCCAAATCTAACCCCGATGGATTCTTCGCCGGCGCATCCCCCTGACTAGCCGCCACCTGCCTCCCCGTGCCCGGGTTCACACCCGGACAATGCCCAAACCGCCCATCAATCACATCCAAACACCTCGGAGACTTTTCCGGCCCTTGGCAGGGCCCGGGTGGCGGGCCGCAGTACAGGCCTGCAACAAGCAAGCAATCAGACGGGTCTCCTGGAGCAAAGTCTTGCTGTGTGATAATACTTACCGAGGAGCGGGTTGAGCGGGATATGACAGCACTGCGGGATCGCGCACCCGCTCTGCTGCGACAGGAGATCTGGGACGAGATCCGCGGCGCCGGGGAGGAAGCAGTTGGTGCTTGCGGGCGTGAGGTCGTAGCACGCGAGGTCTGTGGCGAGGCGGACGGGGACGTCGTCGCCGTTGAAGGTGGCGGCGCAGCACATAAATGTGCTGCCGTCTAAGTGCAGCAAGTCAGCTGGGGGCAGAGCGGAGGCCATTGTCGCGTGGGGTTCTGTACCTGTGCAGAGATTCGCGGAGCCGCCGTTGTCGGGCTGGGGGACGGCTGTCGCTGTTGCGGTGTTGAGGGGTGGACTGAGGAGGAGGAGGAGGGAGGCGGTTAGGAGGGATGTTCTTGGGGCGGCCATGGCGATGTGCGTGGAGAGGATTCTGATGGATGCTGTTAGTCGCAGTGGGAGGAGTGGGACATCTTTCGCTCTTTATTTACACTCCATGAATGACCGCATCCCCTTGTACCGTCGACTCGGCGGAAGTAAATTTGAGCCTCGACGTTTCAATGCCATCGCTCTAACATGATTCTCAAGTTTCAAGCAGGACCCTGGGGCCAGCGATCGATTTCAGTATGCGCGAGGTAGAAATGACATGGTGATGGCGGGCGGCGACCATAGCACCGAACTCTCCGATCTGGATGTGAGTGGCGAGACGCATGGTCGAATGTTGTGACGGGTGCGTGAATCGTTCGTTGAAAGGCTGATGAGACGGATTCTCCGGAGCGGCCATCCCTGCAGAAATTGCGGTTAAGATTGGTAAGGTTGATTATCCGTCCGAGAGCGGATACCGAGGTGCTGAGGATTGGATTGTGGTCGGGTAGTCCATGAGCAGCAACGGCAGGCCGCCAATTACAGATTGTCGCAGGGCGCGGACCGAGAGTTCGAGATAAGATGAGGCATGAAGGCAGCGGCTCAGGTGGCACTTCAGATTCGGCTTCACGCGCGTCACGTGACGTTGAATGGTGGGGCTTGGCAGTGCTGGGTCGATGTGCGTTGCACGTAATGATACAATTAGAAGGCAGCATTTCTCGCAAATGCCGAGTGATCAATGAGATATGCCGCCCTGGCGTGCGCTGTAGACTCCCGACACCTTCCGCTTGACCCAGTATCCTGTTCTTCATCACCGGAACTTACTGACAATCACCGCAATGATCAGAATGACCAGCACCGTGATGATCGCAATCGTGACAATCTTATTCGTCGCCATCCTAAAGCACAAAAGTTAGCACACTTCCACACCTGAACCCTCACAAACCCCGAAACCAATTGAGAAGCGCCCGCCCCACCCCATCACCGGAGACTGCTAGGTACCCACCTCCTTGCCATGCCCTTCAACGTCTTGTTACTCCGATCCGTGTACCCCTCACTCTCCAACAGCGTCCCCCTCGTGTGCTCCATCACCTCCCTCTGCCTGCCCAGATCCGCCAACGTGTTGCGCCCAATATCCTCCGTCTCCAGCGCGATCCTCTGACTCTCCCTCAAGCGCCCACTGCTCCTCTCCAAGCGATCCGTGCCGCTCAGCAACTGCTGGCGCTGCTCCAGCTGGGGGTCGCCGGCATCTTCGTCCCGGTATCGCGAGCCGAAGAGCTTGGACTTGTCGGATTGGAGGGAGGAGAGTTTCCGCTTGGCGTCGTCGAGGTCGGCCTCGTAGTTACGGAAGCGTTTGTTGATTTCTGTCTTCTTGGCGGCCGGGATGTTGCCTTTTTCCAGGCGCATGGAGTCGAGCAGTTCTTTGGCCTCTTCCAGGGTGCGCTCGGACTGGGAGATGGCGGCTTTGCGCGGTTCGCCGGTGAGTTCGGGGATGGTGTCGAGGCGCTGGGAGAGATCGGCCTGGACGAGCTTGAGTTCGGCTTCGTAGTTGGTGAACAGCTCGCTGCCGGCGTCGGTGTCTAACGGGTTGGCCATGTCGGCGATACAGTCGCTTCAACAGACAGCTTGACCAGATGGGGAAGGTGCGACTCTGACGGTGACGTGCTGCTTGTCAAGTCACAAAGTTGATGCAGCTGCCTTCCGCTTTGTGTACCTTCCTACCGTGGTCCATGACGCCGCGCTACTACGCATAGGGCTGAAATCCCGGGCCTACGGTCATCACGTGTCACCGACTCGGGCAAGGACCATGTGCCCCGTACCTTCCCCTGGGATGAAGAAAGGACATGTGCCCGGGTTATATTTCCCGACATTCAACCAACACATGGAATGTACCGTGGGTGCACCCGGCGTCACCTCCAGGTTGAGCAAAGAGAAAGAGTCATACAGTGCTTGGATCCATCACAGTCCATCATGACGCTGCCTTATCCGGCCCGCCAAAACTCTACCGTCATGCATAATCCCAGCATCCCTCCTGACTCCCTCAACCACGCACGACCACTGCTACCACTAATAATAATAATAATCGTGGTACCAATAATAACCATAACAATGATGATAATGCCTCTGCCTTTGCCCTCCCGACCATGTCTCTGCTCTCCAAGTCCAGCCTCCAAAAGCAAATGAATCTCTTCCGACGCTCACCCACACACCGCAGCAGCGGCGGTAGTGACGGGCCCGCCAACACCAAAGCCAAGAGGATGGCGCCCGCGACCACCGAGCCGCGAAGGGCCAAGATAGCCATTGTCGGATCGGGATGTGCTGGTCTGGGAGCCGCGTGGGCGTTGAGGAACAACGACGAGTATGAGGTCCATGTCTTTGAGAAGGGCGGGAAGTTGGGCGGGCACACTAACACGCAGGTCTGGAGGCATAACGGCTTGGAGGTCCCGGTTGACACGGGGTTTATTGTCATGAACACGGCGACGTATCCGAATTTCATTCGATTTCTGAAGGAAGTCGGGGTGGAGACTACGGAGACGGAGATGACGTTTGGCGTGTCGAGGGATCGCGGCAAGTTCGAATGGAGTGGCGAGGCTCGTGGCATTTTCGCGCAGAGACGGAACATTTTCAGACCGGCGCATTGGAGGATGATTTTCGATATCGTCCGTTTCAATCAGTTTGCGCTGGATCTCCTCGCCGATGAAGACCTGGGACCGCGGCGGAAGTACCCAGAGGACATGAGTATTGGCGAATACCTGGACGCTCAGGGCTACTGTCAAAGCTTCCGAGACGACTACCTCATCCCAATGACGGCGGCGGTATGGAGCACGAGCCCAGACAAATGCAGTCTAGAGTTTCCAGCCACGACGCTCATCCGCTTCATGTGGAACCACCATCTCCTCTCCACCATAGCCGAGCGACCACCCTGGTTGACCATCCCCGGCGGCAGCCAGCGATACATCGATGCCATTGTAGACCAATTCCCCAAAGACCGTCTACACCTGCACACCTCCTGCGAAGTCGCCAACGTCCTCCGCCCGACTCGAAACGACCCCGACAGCGGCGTGACAGTCAGCTGGATCGACGGCAAGACCGGCCGCATCGAAGGCGACGTCTTCGCGCACGTCATCCTCGCCTGCCACGGCGACGAAGTCCTCCCGATCCTCACCAAACACGGCTCCCGCCCGACCTCCACAACCTCCTCCCAACGCTCCGGCTCCACCGCCGTCTCCCAGACCCCCAGCACCCGCAGCACCAAACCCACCACCCACAAATCCACCGCCTCCGCAAAAATGCACTACACCTCCGAAGCCGAACTCTCCCTCTTCTCCGCCTTCCACACCACCCAAAACACCGCCTACCTGCACTCCGACCTCTCCCTCCTGCCCACCCGCCGCGCCACCTGGACAAGCTGGAACTACCTCACCACCACCTCCCCCACCTCCCCCTCCACCACTTCCCAAGTCTCCCTAACCTACAACATGAACATCCTCCAACACCTCCCCGCCTCCCTCTACGGCCCCGTCCTCGTCACCCTCAACCCCCCTCACCCGCCCCAGAAACTCCTCACGCAGGGGAAATTCGCGTACCGGCACCCGCTGTACACCGCTGAGAGCGTGCGCGCGCAGAGGCGGCTGCAGGCCGTGCAGGGGGAGCGGGGCGTCAGTTTCGCCGGCGCATGGACGGGCTACGGGTTCCACGAGGACGGGTTCTCGAGCGGCTTGCGGGTTGCGGGGGACGTTTTGGGCGCGAGGGTGGGGTGGGAGGTTGTGGATTCGAGGGAGGGGAGGGGGCGCGTGCCGGTTTTGGGGCGGTGGGACTATGTGGTTCGGGTGGGCTTGCTGGTGGTGTTGGTTTGGTTGAGGCTGCTTGATCGGGTTTTGGGGTGGAGGGGGGTCAGGGAGGTGGTGCGGGTGGGTGGGGAGGTGGGGAGTGGAGTGTTGGATTTGGGGGAGTGGGTGGGGGTTTTGTGAGGGGGGATACCCGTGATTTTTGAATTTTTCTTTTTTTGTTGTTGAACATGGAGTGATACAAGTACAAGAAGAACGAGTCCAGTCCATTGTCGTCGCCAAATGTTCATGTCACTGACCAATCGAGGCCTGCATCAGGTCGTTGACATCATCATCATCATCATCATCCTCATCCTCATCCTCCTCCTCATCCTCATCATCCTCCTCCTCATCATCCTCATCCTCATCATCCTCATCCTCATCACCACCTCCTGTCGTCTCTCATTCTCTGCCCTCAAGCCCTGGCCTGGCGGGCCTTGACCTCCTGAAGCACACCCTGCAAGTCGTCAACGACCTGCGACGCCGGCGTGCCCTCGTTGAGCGCCGTGCTGACAGCGTCGTTCAGCTGCAGGCTCAGAGTGCTGACTTTGCGGCGATGAGCTACCGAGGGGGGGACGGCAGGTTCCACGGGGGGCATCACCATGACCGGATCAACGAACATCTCGTCTGGCGCCTAGCCGGTGGAGAAGATGTGGTTGATGCCCGCGTCATCGGCGATGGCGGCGTGGATGCTGGGATCGTTGGTGAGGGCGGCGTCGATGTCGGCAGCCGTCAGCGCGCTGAAGTCGAAGTCGTGCTGGGCGGGCCACGCGGAGGCCGCATAGCCGGTGTGGAAGAGGCTGTCGTCGCTGTCGGAGGCCGAGCCGGAGAGGGACGCGTCTTCGATGCTGGGCACGATGCCCGGGAGCGCGGCCATGTAGGCGTCGCCGCTGGGTGGCGACGGGAAGGGGAGGGTGGTGTATTCGTCGTCGGAAGTTGCGGAGTCGCGACGCTGCATCGAGCGCGCGGCGCGCTTCTTCGCGGCGCGGCTGCTGGCGGCGCGGCTGCTGGCGGGGCGGCTGCTGGCGGGGCGGGGCGGCGGGCGCTTTTTGGGGTTGCCGTCCTTGCGGATGCCCTTGGGCGTCTCGGTGCCCGGCGCGCCGGTCCTGGGGAGAGGGTCAGTGAGGTGTGCAGACGGGTGGGAAAGGGGGCTGGGACTGACCATCTTTCGGCGACCGTGACGTTCTCGTACTTGGCGCCCGGCTTGCAGTGGACCGTGGTCACATGGCGACGGAGGAACCTTTGCCGAATGGTCAGCACGTGAGATTTTGTGGTTGGGAGAGAAGGCTGTCAGGGCTTACCACGCGTGCTTCCAGTCATGGTCGACGTCTGCGCCCTCGCAGAACTGGCAGAGCTTCTCGCAGCGCTCGATGACGAGGGTGCCGCTGGTGACCCACGGGTGGTAGTGGTTGACATTGCGGCAGGTGTTGGTTTTGTGGATGGTGGTAGCCATTGCTGCTGTGAATCTGCGGAGTGATGTGGTCTTGGTGGCGTCGGTGAAGTGATGCTGCTTGGAGCAGATGCTGATGTTGTGCTAAAGTCAACTTCGTCGCGGTCAACGCAGACGGAAGTGTTGGTTGTGAGTGTGAATGTGTTGATGCCGAAGAATCACGGTCGACGTGATCTTGTGGTGGATTAGTGTGTGAGCGACGCGATCAAAGCAGAATGTCGGACTAGTGTACAAGCTTGCGAGCAAAAAAAGGTGCTGTGTGTGAGAGGAAAAGGAAGAAGAAGGCGGAGCGAAAATCAGTTTTTTCTTATCCTTCGCCAGCGGTCATTGTCGGACTCGACAATACGACGCACATACCAGGTTACCAGCCACCTTGTTTTCAGCCGGATGGAAGCTCTGATGCTTTTTGCGCTTAGGATGTTTCGGGTTGCGATGGTCGAAGCGGTTTCCTTCGCGAGCTCGCCGTGCCTTGCACAATGATGACCGCGTAACTGCTCAGTGTCGACAGCGATGCCCAGGATGTAGGCCATCTTCTCGTGGTCATGATGTCTCGTGAAATCACGTATCAGTGAAGATGCGCGTGATGGGGGCTCAGTTCGACGCTCGTGAAGCCATCCCACTGCCCGCCAGAGATATCCAGACCCTGCAGATCCAGCTCTGACTCCAAGGCTCGTGCTTTGCCGCCGCAAAAGTGCTGGGGGATCTCGCTCGTTGCACTGCGCTGTGGAACGTCTGAATGCGGATCGATGGCCAATGGCGATAGAGGTGCATTGCCATGCTATCGTCGAACGGGTCTGCATCAAAACGTAACTCCCGCACGTGCGCGGCGATTGTGGCGCGAGATGCGCGATTTGAAGGTGTGCGCTCGTTCGCGCCGGATGCTCAGTGGGCCACCATAGCCAAATGCCACTGACGCTTTGGTTATCGTCTTGCCTGCTCGCTGGCGAGGGGACACATGCGAAGCACAGGAAGGCTTCTTCTCTCGTCCATCTGCGGCAGCCCTCTGTCGCAGTCGAGCCTACTTGCTTCAGTGCAGTGTTGAGCAGTACGCGTAGCTTTTCATCACGATGACAGGAGGATGCATGGCAACGTTCTGCTTGCGGAAAGCCTCGACATGGTCGCTGCCATCGAGCGCATTCTGAGAAGGTAATGCCGCTCTTGTTGGCGATCAATGTCATTGCGAAGAGCTAGGTACCTGACTTGACCATTGCAGTCCTTCGCTGCGATCACATCTCACGCCCTCACACCACGACGCCAGTATGCTCTTCCCGTAGCCATGCTCTCGCTGCCTGTTCAATCTCAACATGTCCCCATTTTGCTCAGTCTGCTTTCACCCACCTCCGCCGAGAGCCTGCCATTACCTCATTGACGTCGCGGTCTCGACGACTATCGTGGGCTATGGTGGGCTATGGTGGGCTATAGTGGGCCATGGCAAAGACTTTGCGCCTTGCATATAAGGTATCCATATTGACTCGAGCACCACAAGTTCTTCCTTATTGAGAAACCAGGTCTGGCTGCGAGGTGAGCAAACCCTAACGCTAGCGGTCTCATCGGCTTCCATCGGCATCCGAAGTTGCAGATCAAGCCTACCAAGCTCGACACTGGCATTGAGAAGCCGTCACCCATTATTCTCCTCCGCACCAGCCATCACAATGTTCGCCAGTCGTGTCGCAGTGCGCTCCGCCCGCGCCGCAGCTCCACGATTCCCACTCGCTGCGGCGACGAGAGGCTACGCTGCGCCCGCGACCGCCAACACCAAGCCTCCTGTCCCCCTCTTCGGTCTCGACGGCACCTACGCCAGCGCCCTGGTATGCGCCACCACTTCCACCCCCCGCATCTGGACGACGGGGTACAACGACAACAGCTAACAATTCTCCCTGCAGTACACCGCTGCGGCCAAGACAGGCGCCCTGGACACCGTCTCCAAGGCCTTCGAGAACCTCGGCGGCACCTTCAAGCGCGACACCCGCCTGCAGACCATCCTCTCCGCCCCGACCCTCTCCGACGCCGACAAGCAGCAGATCGTCGCCGAGATTCAGAAGAGCACCAATGTCCAGGACAAGACCAAGACCCTCGACAACTTCCTCTCGACGTTGGCCGAGAACAACCGTCTGAGTGTGCTCGAGGGCGTCGTGGAGAAGTTTGCGCAACTGATGAGCGCATCGAGAGGCGAGGTCGAGTTGACCATCACGAGCGCCCAGCCCTTGGACGCCAAGGTCGTCAAGCAGCTGGAGAATGCGGTGGGCAAGAGCCAGTATGTGGGACAGGGCAAGAAGTTGAAGGTCGTGCCGAAGGTGAGATATACATCAGAAAGAGGAAACACGCAATGCATTCATGCTGATTTCAAGATGCAGGTCAACCCCGACATCCGCGGCGGTCTCGTGGTCGAGATTGGCGACCGGACCATTGACCTTTCCGTTTCCAGCAAGATCAGCCGTCTCAACAAGCTCCTCCAAGATACCTTGTAGATATGTAGAATTAGCAATCGAGCGAGCGGGAGCAATATCAGTCTCATAAGAATTATTACTATCCTCATGATACCGAGCCAAAGTACAGAAAAAAGAATCCAAAAAACTCTCGACACATTCCTGGAAAACCCTCCCGCTGCTTTCAAAAAATCAGACATCTCTGCAGAGTAGCAAACACCGCATCCAAGGACCACAAGAAAGTGCCCTCCGTGTACCGCAGCCCCCGATCCCTCCTACTCCCCACCCGGCCCACCTGATGGCAGCATCGGAACACAACTGCGCAATCCCCGTCTCCTCGCCCCTCGGAAGAACGCGGTCGTGCACAGCTGGACATCACGGCCTTGAGAAGTTCATTACCACCACCAGCAGGGGAATGATAGGGGAGCCCGTGGTAGCTGTGCAGCAAACTTAGTTACAAGCGGGAAAGCGAAGGAGCAGTACGTAGACAGATTTTCCCACCATGGGCGTAGGTGTCGAGAGACAAGACCATGTCATGCTGCTGGGGAAATCTAGAGCGGAGGCGGTAGGTACATTACGTAGACAGCGCCGTGGGGACGGTGGATTGAGGAGTGCAGTGGCTTGGGAATGTGCGTTACTCGCGTTCTCCGTCGAAGGGAGGTTGCGAAGGGATGTGCGTGGTTTCCGCCATCATGCATCCTACTCCTGCAATGACAGCTAGGGAAATCCTGAGTCGCCTACAGGTGATGTGATGTGATTCAGAAGGCGGCGGGACGTGGTTCCAGACGACCTAAGAGCAGCCAGTAGATCGCCGGCATCGGCAGATTTCCCGCTTTGGCTTTCATGTCAGCTGATTGTCTCGACGTCCGCTTTTCAAGGCTGACAAAGGACATCTAGATCGAAGTCTTTCAAACACGCGCGGCGCAAGCAGATTCGCTTGGACCTAAGACGCTTGTACGCACCAGCAGCGCTGGTCCGGCAGAAGAAAGAACCGGCCAAGGGCTGGCGGACGGGACTTGCCGTGTTCAGCTGTGAAGGCCGGCAGTTTTGCGTGTCCAAGTCTGTTGTAATCAACATGGTATCTGCAAGCTGCGTTTGCAGAGTCTTCGGTTCTCCAGACGCCTCGCTCATGCACCCCGATCGATGAAATCAATCCACACATCACGCACAGCTGCCTGAAATATCAACGCCAGCCCCATGCTGCCAGCCACGGCTGTCTATCTGTGTCAGCTTGTGACACTCGCAAACTCTTGCATACCATCTGCCTCTCAGCTCTCGTAGCCTCGCAGCTTCCTGTAAATCTTCTTATGCTGTTCCAGAAACAAAAACGTGGCGATCGTGTGTGGACCCAGGCGGATGAAGCTCGGGACCCAGCCCTTGAACATCCATCCGAATCCCTCCTTCTGCGTGATGTGGAGCAGGAGAGGACCGAGACTCTCTTTTGCTTTTGAGCTCATGACTCGTGTCTTGATGACGTCTACAGGGCTGCACACCGTCGTCGCGACGAAGCCCGCCATGAAGGAAGCTGAGAAGTGTGTGTAGATGTTGTCGCCCATGCTCGTCCGTGTCAGGAGCTCTTTTTTGAAGACATCATAACTCGCGAGTTGCGACGCCGTCATCAAAACTGCCCTGGTGCTGTTGGGCCAGACACCTCTGAACAAGCTGTGCCCGCCCTCTTCCCGGATCATGCGCACGAGGCCGTCGACGGCGTGTTTGTAGTTCCTCCGATCGGCGGGAGGCAAGGCCGCGTCGTTCTGCATTCGCACGTTGAGGATGTCGGCTGGGTTGCCAGCAATGCCACCGAGGAAGCCGGAGGTGGAGGCCATGGCGATCAGGGCGGGCAGGGAGGGGGAGGCGACGCCGGTGGTGAAGACTTCCTTAAGCTCTTCGTACACACCGAATCGCGTGGTACTGTATGTGATCTGCCGTAATAGAGAGGCGGAGAGCTTTGTTGGAGGAGGATTAGCTGCCGGTTTCACCGCACCAGCGCATTCCGACTTACACCTCGATAGAAGCCCTTGAAGCCGTCTGCCTGCCAGATATGACTCACCATGGCGCCAAGGCGCTTCGTCTCTGCGCCATGAGGTTGCGTTTGTAGCCTGACCTGATTCAGGTCGTCAGCTGTCTGTCCATGGAGCTGTTATGGGCGATATTGGCAAGGGCCCTGTGGATGTATGTACCTTTACTACACTCTCGTTAGTCGCAGCACGATGGCAGTCACGAATCGGAATGGAAGCTGCTTGCTACATGTACTCACAAAGATCCAATGGATGTGTCACACAAGCGGCGAAACAACTGGCGCTGCCTCCGAACCACAGCGGATATTGTATGTGAGCGTGTTGTTGCATCGACGACGACGACATGAGCGCAACCCGTTGTTATCTGGGCATTGCATACAAGCAACACCGTCCAGTCTCTATCTAGCGATCCTTTCCTACACGTCCCACGCGTGTCCAAACGAGTGGACGGCAGCTCACCAACACTGCCGGGTATATGCTAATCCTTCCCATTCGGAGTTTACCTTCTGTTGCGAGCGAGCCACGGCTTTCGGCTTTGCGAGGTTAATCATTTCATGTGGTGATGGTACGTCATTCGGCCCGGCGCACGGAAGCGAGGACGGATGATTGGTTGAGCAAGCGAATCTGAATGAGGAAGGAAGGACCTGCACGCGAGATCCGGATATGGATGTATATCTGATGAGCCATTCGTAGGCGAACAATGCTACAGCCGAGACCAGCGTCATTCTGGGCGTTGCCGTCGGGCCTACGGACGTTACTGCGCTCTCCAAGTCACGCCTGGGCGGGTTCATGCCGCCGCTTCTACGCGTCTCAAGGTGAGTTTGCTACATCAACAGACTGGGTATCTTTGCATTGGAACTCAAGCCAGTACTCACAATGCCAAGCGGCCCCTCGTGTCTGATGCCCGTCGACGAGACTGTGGTGACACGCGAATGTGCAGAGATTCGAGTCGATGTCAAGTCCTCGAATAAGCAGCCTCAACTCAGATCTCACCAAGCGAACGACAACACCTCCATGTGCGAATATATGGGCTTTGCGGCCAAGCTGATGGACCTGTAGGCCTGACATCGCATTTGACCATTGCTGGCAAGCACTACCCGTCAGATGACTGGACGAACGTGCCTGAGATCATCTTGGCTCACTTCGACCGCGGACTGCACAACCAGAAGAACCATCCATTGGCCATAACACGAAAGCTGATCGAGTCGCGCTTTCCACACTTCAACCACTACAATGACTTACCGGGCGTCGTCAGCGTCAAGCAAAACTTCGACTCGCTGGGTTTCACCGCCGACCATCCTGGACGGAGTAGGACCGACACGTATTACATCAACAAAGACACTCTTCTTAGAACTCATACATCTGCTCACGAGGTCGATATTTTTGCGAAAAACGAGAGCGATGGCTACACCATTGCGGCGGATGTCTACCGCCGAGATGCTGTGGACCGGAGCCATTATCCCATCTTCCATCAGATGGAGGGTGCATTAACCTGGAACCGCAACGCTTACCCATCGAACGACGCTCTACTCGAAGCTATCAATGACAGCTTTGAGAAGCTGCCGAAGCATGATCTCCTCGTGGAAGACGCCAATCCACCGTTCAGACCCGGAGCCTGGCCCGAGGGCAACCCGCTGCAGGCGCAATACCACTCCCCGGAAGAGGCGACACTTGTGTCGAAGCATCTCAAGAGGTCGCTGGAGGACATGATTGTCACGATCATCACAGAAGCCAACCAAGCGCTGAAAGCTGCTGGCCTGAGCCGAGAAGACTCCGACGAGCCGCTAAAGGTCCGCTGGCAAGAATCTTTCTTCCCACATACCTCTCCATCCTACGAAATGGAAGTATGGTGGCGTGGCGACTGGCTTGAAGTCCTCGGCTCTGGTGTCGTAGAGCAGCCCCTGCTGATCCGAGCCGGCCAGCCTGACCGCGTCGGCTGGGCGTTTGGCCTGGGACTGGAGCGCATCGCCATGCTTCTATTCGGCATCCCCGACATCCGCCTCTTCTGGAGCAAAGACCAGCGCTTCCTAAGTCAATTCGACGAGGCAAAGCCCATCCGCCGCTTCCAGCCTTTCAGCAAGCACCCCGCCGCCCCTCGCGACGTCGCCTTCTGGCTACCACAAACCTCCGCTCCATTCGTGGTAGACACACCTGCCGCTTCGCCCTCTGCACCTACCGCTGCCGGTGGTGAGGAGCCCGAGCCCAGCACCGGCCACACCCCGGCTTTCCACGAGAACGACCTCATGGAAGTCGTGCGCAACACCTGCGGCGACAGCGTCGAGGACGTGAAACTGGTCGATGACTTTACGCATCCCAAGAAAAAGCGCCGCAGTCTCTGCTACCGGATTACGTACCGGAGTCTGGAGCGGACGCTGACGAACGAGGAGGCGAATGCGATGCATGAGGAGATCAGGAAGGAGTTGGTGCACCGGTTTGGCGTAGAGTTGCGGTGAGCAATGTGCAGTCGTCAGTCCATGTTTTGATCCTTGCAGCCCAAGATGGCGGTTTTGTTAAAAAAATAATTACTACAGTACGTCACAATGAAATCTCCCTCTCGACTCAAGTCCAGCTGCAGACTCATGCCCGCCTCCTTGGAGCCCTGAGATAAGTCGAGCAGTCCCTCCCTTTGCATCGAGCGTCGACCGCCGAGATCACCCCCTGGAAAGCATCGCGTGCGTCATCCGACTCTGCGTTTGCTTCTCGGGCCTCTCGCATCCCGTTACAGCAACCCGCGACAGGAAACGCGGTGAAGACTACAAAATCCCTGAACTCGTCAAGAATTGTCCTCTCCAACGCCGAGATGTGCGTCGTGATACATGTAGGATAGAGCCGGGTACGTGGTGCGGGATCGTCGTAGTTACGGCTCCAGCTTGAGAGCGGCAAGATCGATGTTTCGCCCTTGCTATCATCGTCATGCTCTCCAGAGCACAGGCACACCCGAGCATAAACTACACGTGCAGCGCGCCATCATCGTCACCCAACCAAAAGCCCTGATGGACACCATTGGCTCGAAGCTAGGGCTGGTGTCGCGGTGACATTCAGAGGTCAGCAGCAATAGCTTGAGGGGCAAGCATTCAAGCCGGATCCCGGACCATCGTATTCCTGTGAAACCAATCTCGTGCGTACTGACGCTGCAGAGGCTCCCAAAGTCTGCTTATTCGGCTTGGACTTGCAGCCACCAGACGAGACGATCGCCGTCACAGCCAGCATCGTCAAGCCTCCAGGCCGGAAGCCGGACCATTGTGCTTTTGGCTCATCATTGCGGCTACCACACTGGCGGTGGCGAGCACGAGCACAAGCAGCAGGAAGCGGACGCACTCTTTCCACGACCATCCAGCTCCGCGGTCTGTACGGTCATCGGACCCGGGAGCTGCTTGCGAAGCTTTCGATCGATGCATCGACATAGTTACCGTGCGCAAGCCGTGAGCTGCGATCGCGACTCGTTGTAAGGCATGGCAAAGGTAGTGTGGTTGTGTAATAGCTTGGTAGTGACGGTCCGCCGGCATCGGAGATGGGAAGAGGTGGGTGTGCCCGAGGAATGATGCCGGCGAGTCCTTCGGGATCCATGTCGATGCTTCAGCTCACACCGTAGCGTGGCACGCATACCAAAAGCTGCTCCACTTCCGGGGCTTTTATAATGAACTCCTCGGGTTCCTTGGCATCGCTAGCGCACAGCGGCTCTGGAATAGACTTGGCGAACTCCTCTGTTTGCCTTCAGCTCAACCACGAGTCACGACCAAGGCTCGGTGTCTGCAAAGGGATCCTAGGCACACGATCTCATGGATTAAAACGCTAGAGCTCTCGTCTTTGAAGCGACGACTGTTGGCTCCTCGCAGTCCAGGACGCTGGGCTGATCAGACTGTCGCTGCGGAGGTCCCCATCGAGCTCGTGACCAAACGCAAGATCCGCTCATACGTCATCCGAATCCTTCCCCTGTTTGCCGACCGGCATGCCGTACTTACTGGTCGCTGGCGTCGCCCGCTCCTCCAGCGTAGCCGCCATCTCCACTCGCATAGCCACTCCACGCCGTGCTAGTGTCTCTCCCAGACATTCCTGCACAATAACGCGTCCCACCATGATGTCCACCCCAATTCTGACTTTGCGCACCATAGCTTCCTGTCCCACTGTACAAGCCGCTGCCACCACCATAGCTCGCGTCTCTCTGGACCCTCCCTAGCGCGCCCAGCATGTCCGAGATCTGCTGTTGAGTGCGTATTCGGACGTCTCGCCGATACGCTGTCACGCTCTCGACCATCGCTCCTGGTCCGTTCGACTCGCGGCGATTGTAGGCGAACGAGGCCGCCCAGGCTAAGACGACGAAGGCACCTGCGGCGAGGATGATGAGGAAAATCAGGGCAGCGTTTGAGATTGCCATGTTGGAGTAGTCGAGAGAAGGGCATTGAAATTGGAGGCGGTGGACGTTTTGGCATACACGCTTCAGTCAAGGGATCAAATCTCGTCTCAGACGTGCTCGCGATCCTTTGGAATGTGCGGTGCCGCTGCGTGTGGGCCCATCTACCCGATCCCCATGGCTGACCATCATTCACGAGCCGTTTGGCCGTCGAGCATTTGGCCGTCTCTTGTGAGCATGTGCCATGCGCAAGAGAATGGCGCGTTCGTGACTGGATACAATCTTTGATCCCAGGCAGACACAGTCTTTTGCTGCCCGTAACATAGAGCTTTCACCCGCGTCTTCTCGACACTAGCTGTCTCTGACATCTCATGGCGAGCACACCAAACACTCAGTCGGCGAAAATGAAGTCATGACAAGCAGCTGCTTTGCCACGTCAACTCTGCGCTGTGGTCTGTATTGGCGCTGCGGCTTCGTTGTCTGTCCTGGCCAGCAGGTCTGTCTACGCACGAGTCATATGATCACTCGAGGGTGGAGGTTCTGCATTCATGTTTGATGTCTTCTGTCATTTGACCATTTTCTACGGAGACTCTCCTCAGCCTCGCGCGCATTGACGTGTACTGAGTTGTAAACTTGTACCGGCAGCACGGAGATTGGTGCAGGAACGCAGGGATCAGGGATTCTATTGGCGGCCCCGCCAGAAGGCCCTGACGCTTGTGCTTCTTGACTTTGAATACCGGATGTATACATAGATACGGCTCCGGACTACGCGAATGTCCATCTGTATACATGAGCCGCAACACATGTGCCAGTGGGCGGTGTCGCAAATCTGGTGTGCGACGGGGAGGCGTGCGAAGACTTGTTCTTGGGTTGCAGCGGAACCTGAGACCTGTGTCAACAGGTAAACTGGTAAATTGTGAGGCAACACCAAACAAAAAAGGGTGAGCAGGACGACCAACGGTTTTTGGCGGACTGTTGCAAACGCACGCTCGCACGTTACTATTGTCAGCACAAGTCCCATGTCCCGTTTTCACCCTTTCCTCCCTGCCATCAACAGTCAGCCAAAGTAGAGGCTGTCGGCCGAGGATGAGAGGCACAGGAGGATAGGCAACTGACCAGGATCGGGTCAACTTATCTATCGACACACCGCAGACGACAATGCCGCTGCCCAATCCGACAGTCAATGTCCCGCGCCTGACTTCCCGACCACCGCGGCATTCTCGCTCGGCCTCACACTCACCGGTACGTCAGGCGTTGGACTACGATCCGCTCCTCAGCGATCTGTCACCCACGAGGACCCTCCGCATATTCGCCGACCCCCACGGCAACGGTCAGTCGACACGTGGGAAGCACGATTCGTCCGTCTGCTATGGTTTCGAAGGCGTCTCGCCATCAGAGCGCGCCTTGGGCACCCGAGCAGCACAAACATGCCTCGCCTTCCGCGCCTGGTGTCGCGAACTCGAGAGCTGGCAGTGGCCCGGCACATTCGATCTGCCCGAGCTGGCGAGGACCAAGATGCGCAGTGGTGTGGACATGGAAGATGTGTTCATGGTTCCCACCCCGGATGGCGGTGAAGAGGAGCATTGGGGCAGTCTGCCGGCGCGGACGGTACGGTTGTACGATCATCGAATCGATGACATCTGCCGCGACTTGGATACCACCGATGTCGAGGAATTGAAAAACTATGTGCTCACGGCGCATCAAACATCTGGCGGCTTAGCAGACGGTAGCCTCGATGGGATTGGACAAATTTCGGATTTGCGACAGCTAGATGATTTCACCGCAATTGTCACGGCGACCATTCTGCAGGCCTTGCCCTTTCTGTCCCGCTTACACATGTTGCTCGACAGCTGGACCATCCGATTATCGGTGTTGCGGCAGACGCCTGTGTATCTCCGTGACCTGAAGTACGTCAGGACGGACCTGAACCATGGCTGGGCAGCAATAGCGTCGTCATATCCCGCCAGCCGATCTGCTGCAACATTCACGTCGGATACAATGCACAAGCTGCGGAGCGACATTCAACGGCAAGTCAAGCATTTGGCACAGCGGCTAGATAGCTTGCTGGATATGCTTGAGGGCAGCTCCGACACTCTGCCTGAATCATGGATCGAAGATTTCGAAGACCTCGAGGCGGCCTATGTCGACTGGGTGGTGCAAGCCGAACGCAGGGTGATTGAGAACGAGTGGCGGTCGACCGTGGCTATGAATGCGGAGAGCGTACGAGCCGCACGTCGAGAAAGCGAGGCAGGCCTGACCGGTGCGCCCCTGGAAAGGGTACCATCTGATTCTTACGCTCGAGAGAACCACGCCTCAGACGCCGAGGCCCTCGTGTCACCTTCATCGCGACCGACTAGCGTAATCTCTTTGCTCGCACATGATGAGCGTGAGAGCCTTGAGCCATACGTTGACCCGCATGCAGGAGTCCATGAAAGCGCGACGGGCGAGGCAGAGCAGGCGGAAGCCATTCGACGCTCAGGAAAAACACAGGGCCTGACCGAGCAGGATAGTCCGGATCGATACAGTCAATACACACCTGCTGACACCCAGGATGACGAGGGCGAGCATTCGGCACATCCTCCGCTTGCGGTCGGCTACAGCGGCGCAGGCAATGTTCACAAGGCTTTGCCGCCACCACCATCAGCCGCGTCCCTTCGAGAGCATGAGCGGTCTTCAGGCAGGATTGTCGCTAGATTGCGCGCAGGCTTTGCCAATGGCGAGTTCGAGCAGCCTAAGAGTTTGCGCGCGCAAGTCAAATCTCCTGTTAGGCCCTTTGAGCGCGCTACCAACGCGTTCACTCAGTTGTTCAGACGAGACAAGACGCCAGAGCATGTTCGCTCTTCTAGTGACCACTCTAATAGTAGTCGCGGTGTGAGCAGGACTAGCGAGTCCCGGCAATCAGGGGAAGTCAGACCTCCGACGGTCTTCAAGGAAGAACTGATCTCCAACACCAGTGACCATGGACACCAACGTACTCTGTACTCCCCTCGGCGCGAGTCGAAAAGAGCGTCTCGGCGAATGTCTGGTGGCAGCCAGCATCTGGAAGATGGGGACAGGACGCAGGACATAGGTGATGCGCACATATCCACTGGCTCTGAGGCGCAAATACGAAGTGAGGACATGTTGCAGCGCCTAAGACCTCTTTATACACCAGAAGAGGACTCAGAGGGGGAAGAAAGGCAGATAGGCATGGTCGACCGTCCGCAGCCAGAAACTTACAAGCCGACCCGTCCCGAACCTGGGTCCAGGTCACAGACCTCTGGTCACCATGCAGACTTTGAGTATCCGGCGGACTGGCCTCTCGCGTCACCTCCCGCCACCGTACCGCCGTCTCCAGCCAAAGATGGTGGCGCAAGCTCCTCGCACCCTGATGAAGGAGCCTACCATTCGGAGGACGACTTCTCGCTAGGCCCTGTCGTGAACAGACCACCGACGAGCAGTCTCCACGACGACAAAGTAGCTCATGATGCCAGAGTCAATGGGGGAGCCGAGATCAAGACGCCAATCCCCTTGAGGACCAACGATTTCGATCGACTGTTCGTGCACAATTTCCCGTCTGTTTCGGACGTGGATAACAACGTTGTCGACGCAAGCGTCAAACCGCGCTCGAGCGAGTCAAAGAGACGCAAGAGGGTGCGTGAGCCGGTTGTTGGAGAGGACATGCTGCACGATACGTTCTCTTTGCGATCCCGGGAGGCTGAAGACAGGCGCGCGTCCATGTCATCCTTGGGCAATTGGGAGGATCACGCGGGTGAGATAGGCATCTATGAACTACGTCCGCCGGCGTCGGTGACCACTCGCAGTGTCAAGGACGACACATGGGAAGCAGCGTCTGGTGAGGCTCTGGACATCGGGCCGCAGTGGGTGCCGTCCAAGGCAGACGATACTGGCGAAACGCCACAGCAGAAGCTACGACCGAAATCCATGCCTGCCAGGCCTTCCGGCAGTCTGAAGCTAAATATACCAGGCCTGAACGATGATCTGGTCGTTGTGAACCCAGCAGCAGATGCTGAAAATGCTAGGCCGGGTCACATTAGTCGAGCGTCGATCACTTCCGTTGACAGCATTCCGCGATCGAAAGTGAAGACAATTGAGCTGTCACGTCGGAGAAGCGATGTTTTACCATCGCCTCGATCGGCCATGCAGTCACCAATAATGGATGCTCCCGAATCGGTCTCGCCCATGGACCCAAATGATGGTCCCAACGTCATGCCATATAAGGGTTTAGTCACATTTCCTTCGCCACCGCCTGGACGTGGAAGCTTAGCAATGAGTCCAGTGTCGCCGATTATCGAGCACGATGCGGGCCGTGTTCGAATGCCCACATCCCGATTCGCGATATTACCTAGCAGCCCGGCTCGCGACAGCACCGGGGAATCACCGAACAGCCCCTATGCAGAGTCGGAGCATTCTTTTGCATCCCCGCACTTGCAAAGCGCAAAGAGGAGAGGGCCTGGAGCAGCCGTCAAGACCATGACGCCAACTATAGATGCTGGCGACGTCTTCGACCGTCATGTTTCCGAAGTTCTCGAGCGTCTGCCATCACAGTCGATCAAGTTCAAGTCCCGCCCAGGCGCGGAAACCCCCGACGCTTCGATTCGTGCGTCAGAGACACGCTGGCATCGTGACGCCCGTCTGAAGGCCACCCGCACAGGCCCACGCATGCAAGGAAACATCACCATTGCGCCTGCGGAAGCATCTCCCAGAAAGACTGAAAGCGAAATCAAGTTGTATCATTTGACGCAAGCCGACAGCGACCAGCCCATCAAGCTCTTCGTCCGTATCGTGGGCGAAGGCGAGAGAGTTATGGTCCGTGTTGGAGGCGGATGGCAGGATCTGGCAGACTTCTTGAGACAGTTCGCTACACATCATGGCTCAAGGACGGCGAGTGGAAGTGCACTGGAGGTTGTTACGACTGACAGTGCTCCAGGCAGTCGCAAGGTTAGTAGCTCGGCTGTGACTGGTTCAAAGACTTCTGGACATGGCCCGACAATGGACAATACGCCCACAAGAGCTCTTGCAGCGCGCCCGGTCAGCAGGACGGATGCGAGGAGAGATGACGAAGATTGGCTTCGCCAGCCTCAGCCCGCGTTCGACATGGGCGATGAATCCAGGCCTGCGACTGCGGATGGCACTCCTGATACTTTCAGTCTTTCTCCCGTCGCCACTAGACCAGGCACTGCGGACAGTGCGAAGCGTCCTGCTAGTGCTGCTGGCCGAAGAGGGGTTCTGGATGAACACAAGAGTCGGTGGGTCGATGACATGATCGAGAAGGCACGCATGAGCGCAGAGAAGAGCAAAGAGGAGAGAGCAAAGTATTTTGGTGATCTCAGCAGAGCAGGAGGCACTCGAAGGGTTGTCTTCCGCGCGACGGACGGTCCGGATGAGAAGAGGAAGAATTGATGATTCATTGCATTGCGTTCCGCAACAGATTGGGTGTTTCTCGGATGGCATTCTTGGCGTTGCTTCCTCGTGGTCTGTTCCCTTGCGACTTCTTGCATCAGCATTCTGAGCACAGGACAAAGGCATGAGGAGGATCGTCAGAGGATATGATACCCAATACGTGCATTGCTGGTCTTCAATACGAGTTTAATGAATGTACAGTCCAGAAAGGAGCGATCCCCATTGTGCCAAAAGTAGGAAATGGCTTTGCGCCGCGTCTGTGGTGCTTGGTCCTTCGATTCAAATCACCAGAAGCGATTCAACGGAGACACAGATGACGCCGAACTTAACATGTAACAAAACGGGTGCGGGTACGAAGTACTTGGGTGTCACCTCACCACTTCTTGATTGCGTACCCCGCCACTGTGCTCCGCAAATCCCCACCACGAGAGATTCATGACGAAGGTCGACCTCTACTAGTATTGGACGATCTTCATGATGACTATGACTTTGTCATGGACAGCCGTGGGATTCCAGAGAGGCAGGGCTCACCACCTTTACGGGCATCGGGCGAGCCAGTGCTGTGGCTCTCGATGTCTTTTAATATGGACAGACAAGTTTGTGGGCACCTGATATGAGCATGTGCAGCGACTATCCTTTGTCATGCCGGCAGAATCATCTGCTAAAGGGCACGGCTCCGCTTCTACATTTACCGAAGATGCCTGCGGGAGTCGACAGACGTGACCTCATGGGTTATGGTCAGCAGCCTGATGCTCTTCGTTTATCTTGCTCCCATTCATTACTTTCGTATAGCCAAGGGTGCTCATAGCCATGTCTGCTATACCAAATGTTCCAGAACCTGTAGTCCAGATCGGCGATGGTGAGGGCCATCGCAAGACATGGGTGTATTCAAATCATATTCAGCATGCCAGCGTCGATGTCTCGGAACGCCCAGTAGCCAACAGCAGCAATGGCGTTGATACAGCATCCAGGAGCCTTCTCACAAACGCCGCAGAACGAGCGACCACTACTGAATGGCATATTCGTGACGTCCCGGTCGACCATCAACGACCTATCAAAGTCATTATCATTGGTGCAGGCTACTCAGGCGTCTACCTGGGCATAAGGATCCCAGAAAGGCTGCGGAATTGCGAGCTGACAATCTATGAGAAGAATGCTGGCGTTGGTGGCACCTGGTATGAGAACCGATATCCTGGTGCGGCGTGTGACGTACCGAGTCATTCTTACCAATTTTCATTCAACCCGAAGCACGACTGGAGCTCGTTGTATGCGCCAAGTCGGGAAATCAGAGAGTACATCAAGGCGACTGCGAGGAAGTACGGAGCTGACAGGTTCATGAAGCTGGAGCATGAAGTCGTGAATTGTGAGTGGCGTGATGAGGAAGGCAAATGGCATGTCAAGATTCGAGGGCCGGATGGAGGAGTATTCGAGGATGTCTCCGATGTCTTGGTCTCGGCAAGAGGGAATCTGAATGCGAGGCAATGGCCTGCCATCGATGGTCTTTGGGACTTCAAGGGTGAAGTGATGCACTCTTCAAGCTGGAACGAGGACTATGACTTTACGAACAAACGGATCGGGGTCATTGGATCCGGGTCGAGTGCCATCCAGATCATCCCTCAACTGCAAAAGGTGCCCGGCGCCCAACTCGACTGCTTCATCCGATCGCGTACCTGGATCTCTCCACCGCTTGGCCAAAGCATCCAGGACAAAATGGGCATGGGCGATAATTTCACCTTTGACCAAGAGCAGATCAAGAGATTCGAGCAAGATCCCGAAGCCTGGTTGCAATTCAGACTGTTGGTCGAGGCAGAAGGCAACAACATCCATGCTGTCACGCTGAAAGGCACAGAGATGCAGAAGGGCGCGAGGCAGCATTTCGAAGACGGCATGCGGGAGAGATTGAAGAGGAAACCAGAGTACTTCCAATGGTTGAGACCCGGCTTCTCGCCCGGATGCCGTCGCCTCACTCCAGGTCCAGGGTTCCTCGAAGCACTCGTCGAAGAGAACGTGACCTTCACTCGCGACAGAATTTCCCGTGTCGAACCAACCGGCGTCGTCACCGAGGACGGCAAGGTCCACGAGATCGACGTTTTGGTCTGCGCAACAGGCTTCCATGCCTCCGCCGCTCCGCCCTTCCAAGTCATCGGCTTGAACGGGACAACACTGCAGCACCAATGGTCCAAACGCGCGACCAACTACCTCAGCCTCGCCACCCACAACTGCCCAAACTACTTCATGATGCTCGGTCCCAACGGCGCCATAGGCGAAGGCAGCTTGACCATGATGATACAGTCGACCGGCGATTACATCGTAAAAGCGATCCGGAAAGTGCAGAAAGAGCGGATCAAGCGGATGGTCGTCAAGCCAGAACGCGTCGCCGATTTCCTGAAGTACTGTGACGCGTATTTCAAGGACACAGTCTTCATGGACGACTGCCAGTCATGGTACCGCAAGGACGGGCAGGGCAAGAGCGGCGATGTGGTCACGGGACTCTGGCCGGGCAGTTGTCTGCACTGCATTGAAGCGCTGCGGTCGCCGAGGTGGGAAGACTACGAGTACGAGTACCTGGAGGAGGACGATGGCACAGAAGCGAACCCGATGGGTTGGTTAGGCAATGGCTGGGTGCAGAACCAGGTTGTGCGGGAGGTGAGGCAGATAGACTTGGTGAGGTGTGCTGAAGGGTTTGTGGCGTGAGGGTGCAATGGCTGACGGTGACCAGGGCTACTACATCATGCCGGAGTTCCAGGAATCTCCCGCGCATCCACGGCCCGAAGAGAATGAGCGGTATCGAGTTCAGCCTTGGAGCTACTGAGCCAGATGAGAAACAAGAAGCGTAGGGATTAGTGTATGTGATTGTGCAATCATCCAGGTCAATGATCCCACCGCACCAAATGGTGTAGGTAAGTGTGCACGATGCCATGCAAGTACGAGGAACCGGCAGGATTTAGGTGGATGGTCATGTACTGGATAATAATGTGAGGGGGACTGGGCAGATGCCATTTTCGGCCGTATCGGCGCTCTGATCGAACTGGCGCATGCGTACAAGGCACTGGGCGCACATGATGAGTATGAAGCTGTGGTCAGGGAGAGACGCTTGAAGGCTTTGCAAAGTTTTACCAAGTTTGAACTGAACACCCGTGGGCAAGAAAGCTGCGAGACGAAGCTGAAGAGTGGGCGGTGCAGAGAATCTCAGCAGGTGTTCACCATGATAGTGTCGAGATTGCTGCAACCCATGTCTGATGAGTCGCGAGAGTGACAGGAGTCAGAATGCCGAGCAGCACAAGCATTCATTGTTGGGCTGCTGCTGCTACTGCCTCTTGTTCTGTGTGCCGGACTGGCACGATTGGGGAAGAAGGGCTTATAGACGGGAGGCGCGCATATCCTCCTTTTGATTATAGCATAGGGCCAGAAACGTATGCGCTTCATCAAGACTCCGGTCAGGCCAGGCCTGCCGCCGCCCATCTAGCTTGTTGCCGCTCTGGCCCATCACTCGCGCAGCCGTGCTTACGTAAAACTATGGTCTCGGCGCACCCGAAAACGCAGAAAGTCACAATAGCTGGAATGCGCCTTGACATAGCCTCACGTCTCCGGCTATGACAGCATATCGGATCGCACAGTGGATGACAGACGTCGCAGAGCAGAGTACAGCCCATTTCCACCATGGCATACCACAAGTCGTTCGTACCATTTTTGCTATACCAAACATTAATATCGATTACCGCGCGCTGAGCCAAAGCCCAGACGCCATGCAGAGGCCGTCGCGACATATTACTCAACGTGCCTCTCGTGGTATCATCGCAAAAAGCATCCCATCTCTTCCTCTCGCTTGGGAACGGCAATGTCCCGAAACCATTGCCGACTCTCCGTCATGACGACCGTATCCGCGTACGTATATCAATTTGTTCTCCAACCCTTTCATGCGTTCGCTTACAAAGCGAGGAGAGCGAGGAGACCTGCACCAATGAGACCTGGTGCAACAGTCTGGATAGCACCAGCCGCGGAGGAGGTGGAGGACGACGAGTGGGCGGAAGACGAGGCGCCGGCGCCACTGCCAGAGGAGGTGGAGCTAGCGTGACTAGTCATAGAACTAGAGTCACCAGTGGCTAATGCAAATGTCAGCTCGCGACATGATCAACGTGGGATATGGCGACACATACTGGACGAAGCTCCGCTGCTGGTCGCCGAGGCACCAGACCCGCCCACGACGCCGTTGATACCAGAGAGAGTGGTCGAGCCGGTAGTCGTGGTGTATGAGGAACCAGACGCAGAGACGAGCGCAGTCAGAGCTGAGGTGGTGATGGCGGAAGAGGAACCGTCCTCAGTGCTGTTGCCGCTTGCTGTCGAAGTCACGGTCGCGGTGGAGGTGGCGGAAGTGCCAGCGCCTGCAGCAGTGTCGTTCCCGCTGCCAGAGCTGGTTGCGCTCGCGGTTGCACCCTGGAGAACGCCCACGGCACCTGAGGATCACGGTTAGTCATGCAGAGCAGGCGAAATAAAACTCTGCTCGAACGTACTGGCAGAGGCAGTTGCGCCGCTGGCGGTGGAAGAGTACTGTTTCAGCGCACTTTCGCAGTAGGTAACACCGTACTGGATGACCGTGTTTGCGTCGCTCTCGTTGGGACAGGCTTCGTTGGCGCAGTCGCGAACACCATAACCGAAGTCAGGCATGGTGCAGTAACATGTGACGTTGCCAGTTTGGCAGCCGAGCTGGGAGGAGGCGATCTGGATCATGTTGTTGATGCATGTTTGCTGGGATGGGGTTAGCACGCGGTTCACGACTGTTCGAGGATGCGACGTGCTGCGTCGCATCAGCGAGGTAACTGTCCGCTGCCGGTTTGGCAGAGGTGGTTGTTTCGACAGAGGGGCCTTGGACTGCGTGTGTGCGCAAGACACGAAGAACGAGGAAGACTTACACCACATTGTGGGAGGGAGCTGAGGTCCTGAGCGGCAACCAGAGCGGCGCCTGCGAGGACGGCGAAGGTGGTCTTCATTGTGGTGGCGCGTGTGTCTGTGGTCGGTGACCGAGTGGTGTGCAATGAATTCAATGGGTTGAGATGTTTGATGGTCGATCTGTGCCTGGTACTGATGATGGAGCTGTACCTTGATGATAACGTGTGCTGGCGCGCAAGGAACTCTGTGTGGGAGAGAAGGGTAAACGGAGACAGGATCTGGGAAGTTGTCTGTTTTAAGAAGTGGCTTGTGAGGTTGGCGGCAGGAACTAAGATGATGAAGAGTGATCTTGTGAAGCAAGCGCACTGGGGCACTGGGACCACGGTCACCGTCAATGGTCTGCATCCACGCAGCTGCGCGAACGCTTTGCCGGCATCTCGCTCGTGACGACACGCACTATACCGTATGCGCATGTGCTTGCCATGACAGATGAGCCATGTCGTGTCTCGTTGCTCCTACTCGTCCAAGTCAACGCCGCAAAATCGCTCGTTAATTTGGGCAACCGCATTGCTTTCCGACAACCTCCCAGGCACCCACATGCGTGGCCAAGATTGTCGCGCTCAATACACGCTAGTGCTCGCTTTTGCAGCACGCTAGCGGCGCGGGCAAGACCCAGACATGACTTCATGGAGCGTTCGTGCCAGGTTCAGGCATTGTAAGCACAAGACTATTCGTTGCCCTGCCCGATATCTGCAGGCAGCCGAGCCGCGCTATACCACCGCAATTTGCGCTTTTGTAGCCACGTTGTACGTGTGGCAGCACGACCAAGCACACCGTCTCGGACAATGGACGTGCACGTGCGATCGTCGATCCCACATCGAGCAGAGACCAACACGGTACACCAATCTAGCCCCCTCCTCCCCCCCCCATCGCCGCAGCAACCAGCCATCAAATAAAGTTGGCGTTCCTGCCTTGTATGCTGTGGCGCCTGCCTTGTCGGTGGAAATTAAGCTCTGCCCCGTGCGGCACTATCGTGTGGCTGGTGAGACCTCCTGCAGCGTCGCCCCTGCCCCGCCACCTGTTGTCCTGCGCTACCATGCTACTGGTACAGCAGTAGCAGAGCGAGTAGGTATGCTGCCAGACGGCATATGCACCGTGAGACAGAAGATTATTGATCACAATCCGAGCACAAGACATCTGCGACCGGCGTTGTCACTCCCCACGGGTCACAACATCGTTGCTCGTCGATACACTGTCATGCAAGCCGTGTTTCAACCGTGCGCTTGCACAAGCCAACATGTTTCTGATGTTCCGCATGGCAGTACATATTCTGGGGAGATGATGATCTGCGACGCGGCTTGAGCTTGGCATTCGCAAAACCTGGGCGACGCTTGCTCGCCAAGCCATCACCAGTGGGGCGGCAGCATACAGGATGGGCTCCACACGCCACCGACTGCATAGAACAACCTCAGGAACCACTGCGGGCCCTACTTCTCAATGAGCCTCGATCTGACCTCATCTCTTCCGCGCCATCGACCATGGTGACTCCCATCAGGCAAGTCTACGTACTCTCCGGAAATGACCGCAACGTCGCAGAATACAAGACACCAACAGTCGAGCGATTAATTGCACAAGCCACAGCTGATGAATCGAGTATACCGCATTTTCAGCCAAAGCGAAGTAAAAATTCATGAAAAACCAGAGCCGCAAAGGGCTTCACAACGACACAAACTTCACATCTGCTCGTCCTCCCCCTCCTCACCCTCCACATCCGCTCGAAGATCCGAGTAGCCCGCCGACCTGCGAAGACTACGCCTGCCGTCAGAAGCACGCTCGGGAGCAGTTGCCCCATCGGACGCCGCACCTACGGACGAAGACAGATCCACCACGTCCTCTCGCTCAAAATGTTCATTAGAATCTTCATCTCGCGACATCTTTTCGTCCACAGTTGCCGGATCTTTCGTTGGATCTTCTAGTTCGCTCGAGCTCGGTGAGCCCGCCCCATCAATCTCCATCCCCGACTCCGAGCCCGCGAAATCAGAGCCCCCGTCACTGAACGACGACGACGACTCCCCACTCGCAGCAGCAACCGGTTCAGCGAGCTGCAGACTCATCTCTATAGCCCTGCGCAGTGCCTCGTCCTCCGAAATTTCCGACGCCTTGCGCTGCTGTTTCCCACCCTCGCCAGCACTGGCAAGCGGTAGCGGGCAGTCCTCCACAGGATCCGCCTGCAAGCTCATCTCAATAGCCTTGCGCAGCGCTTCTTCCTCCGACATCTCCGATGCCTTCTGGGGCTGTTTCCCACCCTGCTCGGCACGACTAGCAGCCGTCGCCCGCGCCATCTGATCCAGACCGAACCCATCGTCAGAAATGCGCCGATTCTGTCGCGAAAGAGGAGCATTGCAAACATCATCTGCCAGCGCTTCATCTACACGACTGTCTTCTACCACGGCCAATCGCTCCTCCGCCAACAATCTCCCGGTTGGCCATCCGGCACTGGCATGCGGTGTTCCTCTGTTCTTATCAGGATTCGGCAGCAGTGGCGTTGCAACCCTCCACGCTCGGCCCATTCCTCGCCCCGCCCCCTGCTGCTCAGCACGACTTGCAGCCATCGCCTGCTCCATCTGGTCCAGATCGAATCCATCAGCAGAGAAGCGCTGTTTCTGGCGCGAAGCAGCAGTGCAAACGCCTCTCGACTCGCCTTCAGCCAAGAGACCTTCTTTGACCGCCGTCCATTGCTGCACGTCTTGTTCCAGCTTTCGCCGTTTCGCCTCGTCATCGCGACCCTCCTTCTCAGCCTGCATCTGGCTCAAGCCTTGTGATGTAGTCAGCACTTGCTCCTCATAGTACTTCGCTTCCGCCTCCGTTCTCTCCGTCCTGGCTAGCAGCTCCCTCAGCGACGCCACATCCTCGCTGTCACCCTTCTCTTGTGTCGGCGACGCATTAGTACCAGTCTTGGTAGTAGAAGTAGCCTTCCCTTTTCTGATGCGGATGGAGATCGGTGGCCGAGCGGGAGACGTCGCTATACCATTATCCCCACTTCTGCTATCGGATACCTTCGGACACGATGCTTGCCGCCCCTCAAGTTGTTGAATTACCAACTCCATTTGACCTTCGGCAGACTGGGGTGGACAATCGGGTGAAGCCCCTGCCGGTCGCGGGCGATAAGGATTATACGAGGATGGATCGATGTCGAAGAAATCCATCGGTAGTTGGCTGCACCCGAGCATGTGCATAGCCCACTTCACAGTCTGCCAGTATTTGCGGAGCTCTGCGTTCCAGCGAGCAGTCAAATCACCGCCAAGCCGCTGCACTTCGTGGATCGATCTGCAGCATCTCCCATCTTCGCTCCAGAACTTCACTAATCTCGTCTCGAATTCCAGGACACGGCCATCTTCCATGAGCTTCCCAGCATTGATATGCGGCCGGAAGGTCCGCCCGCGCGGCTCTCCGTACCCAAGGCCCGGAACTCTAATGAATGCTTGCAGATATTGGTTGGCCGCCCAGAACTTCTCGATCTTGGCCTTCTAATGCGCGCCGAGAAGGTTCTGGGAGTGTACCCAGGCAGGTGGCGACTGCTCTCCGAAAACGATCAAGTACTCTACATGCCGCAGCTGCCAAGGTCGGAAACCACGCACGTCTCCGACGTTGCTGTCGATCAGCAATTCCGACACGGATCCATTGTAGTTCTTGTTTGAGCTCGAGAGGCATTGCTGATGCTCGTTGGCCATGGAACCAGCCAGAATAGGATCCATCTGGCTCGCCTCGTCGTAGTACCCCTCCTCTCTTCACGATGGACGTCAGTGTCTGACAAGGGAATCTACTCTCAGCCACGTTGGCTTCCACTTACGTGTCACTTTGATGTGCGTCCTGGCCCTTGTCGCCGTCGTCGTCGTCGCTCGCTCGATCCTTAGCAGAGGCGCAACAAACGTGTTGATGCTCGACATAGTGCTACCCGACATCAGCACTAGCGTGACCTCTGCAAACAGATACAAATTAGACTTACGCTCTCCAGGCACGGCGAGCTACAATACTGAGCCTTGCTGCAAATCGGACAAAGCACGAGCGGACCGTCGTCGATCACCTTCTCGCGGCCGGCCATGCAATTATTGCATTTCGAGTGTACGTCTTTGCTGCGTCTCGACTTGTCAAATTCGGGTGCCTTGGGCGGCTTGCAGCGAGGTTTATGCTTCTCCTTATGAGCCCGTCGACAGCGGGAAGAGCAGTACTGCGCCTTGCCACAATCGCTGCAGAGGCTGAGCCGCCCACCATCGAGATGTCTCTGGGCCGAACAATTTGAGCAAAGGTAGCATCCAATTCGACCGTCGGGAGCTCGATACCAAGGCGTCTCGTCCACTTCGATCTCCTCTGGTGCATCTTGCTCGATACGGCCGGCTTCGTGCTCAGGCTTCTGCTCGATCTCTGCACTGTCTGGCCGCTTGCAAGGTAAATTCTGGTGCTCCCGATAATGCTCCTCTTGGCACTCGACGCTGCAATATTGCGCCTTGCCACATCTCGAGCAGAGCACAAGGCCAGGAAGATCAAGTTTGGATTTCAGATCGCAGCAATTGTCACATTGCGCTTTCGGATCTTTCGTGATCTTCGTTGGGTCGAAATGTGGAGCCACTGGTCTTCTGCAACTTGGCGAATGGAAAATTCGATCCTGCAATGCGACGGTCAGACACATGCTCGTGTGCAATCTCAGGTCACGTAATTAGTTGTGGTGAGACAGGGGAATCGTCAGGCTAATCTCACCGCTCGCATGCACTCCGTAGAGCAGTACCCAGCTTTGCCACACATGTGACACAGCACGAGCGCCTCTCCCATCTCGTCCTTATCATCGCCGCAGACCTTGCAGATCCACCCTTTCGGTGCCCTGTACACGTGCGAGTCGTCCTCATGCTCGTCGTCCTCATCATTGTCATCTGCATCCAGCTCGTCGATCTCAACCAGCTCGGTGATTCTCACAAGGGGTATTGTAGATCGGCGATGTTGCTTTGGCGGCTTTCTCGACTTTTCCAGAGGTTCGCCAGGCCGCTTGAGATCGAGTCTGTCCTGCCAGTTGTACTGCTCGCTCGCGAGCGGATTTAACATGAAGCTGGGATGTGGACCTGCACGTGGCCAGTCAGCATCTTTGGATCATTTGTGCATGATGAGCCGGGCTACGGCTTTTGTTGCGTCACATGGACGACGACAGAATAGCGTACCATTTCCGCGTCGACGGATCGACGTTGTCGTGACTCGAGGCAGAGGCCCCTAAGTCTCTGTGAGCCAGCCACCCGTCACACTGGCGCTTGCCATCCTCTTGCCCAGAAATTCGTCGAACGTATAGCTCATTGGCAGATAAGTCTTGTTGCGCTCCTCGCGACTATCTCCTGCGTTTCCTCCAGCCTTCCGTATATTATGATCCCTTGCCACGCGGTCGTAGCAGCCCAGAAAGTTGCCTTTGAAGCTCTTCTGCACAAGAGTCCTCGTGTCACCTGTTGTAGCAACCTCGTACTGAGGTACGGCCTTGGGCAGATCTTCCGCCTTGACATATGTGGTCGTGATCTTCCGATCCTCATCTTCCTCCACGGTCATGCCCGGTTTGTCTACATTCGGCGCAATGACAGGAGTTCCGAGAGCTGGGTCATTGAACTCGTAGCGGAGGTCGTGAGGCGCGTAGGCGAGCACGCCATCTGGCACTGGTGTACTGTCTCTGGCATGTCTGATATCGTTCCAGTGGCGCTGCAGTGACCGACCCCTCGGAATTTCCTCGTCTGCAGACTCGTATCTGGTTGAAATCAATCAGGACAAAGACACTCGCGATGCACGACGCAATGTAACGACTGGATTGCATGACTTACCCACCATCCTGGGGCCTTCCACGCTTGTCCGGCGGGGAGCCATCCGGTTCACTGCAGCTCCTCCGCTTCCGCTCCACCTGAGCTAATGAAGACTTTTCGGTTTCCCTTGCCTTCTCGACTTCCCTTGCCTTTGCGGCTTTCCTTGCCTTTTCAGCTTCCCTCGCCTTCTTGATCTGTGACGCCGGTATTGGCACCTTGCCGTTCAAGAAATGATTCTTCGTACGAAGTGGACCAAGTATGTTTATAAGTCGTGGTCCAAGCTCTCGATGTGGTTTTGAGATACTGTATGACGCCTGGTCTTTACTGTCACCCGCCTGTGGTGTGGCAGATCCTGGTATGGGCGGGAGCGAGCGAAACCGAGCCAGCTGCAGTTCTGGGTCGTGTCGGGAGACGTCCTTGATGTGCTCGGTGCTATCGTCAGACGAGCCAGGAGCCACTTCCCTCGACTTCGCTCCAGCTCCTTGGAAGTGCACATGAGGTCCCGTCTCTTTCTTATGCTGGGCAACATCTTCAATGTGCTCACTATCACCATCTCGACCCAAGGGCGGGACTCTGGCAGCCGATGCAGGGGAATGCGGAGCACGAGTCGCCGGCCGAGGAGACGCCGGAGGCGTTCGACTTCGCGTAGACGACTCCCCCGCGAAGCGCACGCGCGGGCCTGTGTTCTCTTCCTGCCTCGCAACATCCCCAACATGCTCACTGTCCCCATCATCTCTCTCCCCCGCACCCGGCGTACTACGAGCAGACCCAGCACTTGCTAATCTCGGATCCCCAGCAAAGCGGACGTGGGCTCCGGCAGACTGTTCCTTCTTCACTCCTTCGATTCGCTGCCCACCAGAGCCGTCGCTCTGCGTCTCGCTCCGCGCAGCAGACTTCAAGACCGTCGCCGAAGTGGTCTTCTCCTCCGCCGGGCTCGCGGACCGCAGCGGCAAATCGACCTCCTTCTTCACCTGACCACTCTGGCCCTCACCAACCTTACCAGATGCACCACCATCATCGCCTACAAGCGAGCAGGGTGTAGACCCATGAGCAGGCGCAGGAGCCCGAGAAGCAGGTTGTCGCGACCGTTGAGGCAAGTCCGCCAAGGCGAGATCTGGTGAGCCTGTCTGTCCTTCCGGCGCATCGTCGGGAGGATTCTTCGATCTGTTGTGCTCATCCTCATTGTCGCCACCTGCTCGACTGCCAGTGTTCGATGGGATGAAGCCGTTCATGGCCTACGATAGTCTTGTCAATATGAATATGAATAAAGCGCGAGTTCCTAGTGATGTTATCACACTGCTTCGGAGCGGTGTCTGTGTTGTGTTGTGTTATGTTGTGAGGTGAGGTCTGGAGCAGTCAACATAGCAAAGAGAAGTGTCCGGGCTGCAGATCTGTAAAGAGCCTCTGTTTTGCGAAGGAAGTTGCTGTCGTCCGATCGGTCACTTGGCATTAGCTCCGATCGGTGGCTTGGCAGTGCCTCCGATCTCGAATGGAAAGAGCGAAGTCCAGTACGGGCTGGCAGCAATTAACATGCAGCTTACGGGTATCATAAACATCACTGACACCAGAGACCCCTCATCCCCATCCTCTCCCACCGCCTGTCGCCCCCAATCCCCAGCCCCTTCGAATTCCACTCCCATCACGACCACCACTCGCCGCCCGTCCCACACACCCATAATGCACAACCGTATCATCTGGGTATACCTTAATAGCACTCGCCTGAAACCTCTTATGACACACCGGACAATGATCCTCCTCGCTGATCCTCACTCTCCGATTTCTCCCACCCAGCTTACCCATATCCACGATCTTGTCGTCGCCGAGCATCAAATGGCGCTCTGTTCGGCTGCGTCGCACACCTTCAAGACTGCGAGTGATCTGAGAGAGGCGTAGATTGGAGGTGGCGTGCCGGATGCGGCCTTCGAAGTAGGAGTACAGTTCTTGCACTGCGAGGTCGTCGGGCATGAGGTCGAGAGTCGACGAAGCGGGCAGGCGTGCGCCGTGGCGCGAGAGGAGATCAAGGGCTTGAGGCCATCGCTTCTCTTCTTCACCTGGGGGACGTAGGTATAAGCCGAGAAGGACCGCGAAGATATTGCTCGTCTTCCTGTCAATGTCTTCGGGTTGGTAGACTGGTCTTCTTTCGTGCGTGCTGCTGGAACTGATTAGACATGCCTGTTGCTCTGTTTGCTCGGCAAGGTATTGCTTGTTGCAGTATTCTTCCGCTTTCGCATAGTCGTTCATGTTGTAGACATATATGCTGAGGGCTTGCTTGTGGTTGCCCATGGCTGAAAGCACGATTGCGCGGCTTTCGTAGAAGACCGAATTGTCGGCTGGCAGCTGACGAAAGGTGGAGGCTTTGCTGTAGACTTTGCTCCTGCGCAAAAATTCCTCCAGTTTTGACTGTAAAGAATCTCTTTGCTCGTCGGAAATGTCGTCTCGCTTGAGTGCACGAAGATACAGATCGACAAGCCGCTGGTGATGTTCTGCGACCTGATCTGACCATTCGCCGATGATGTGCTCGAGATACCTCATCTCCAATTTCTCATCAACCTCTGCCAAGTACTGCAATACACGCTCACGTGGCAGGCGCTCAGCATTATCTGAATCTTCGAGGAAGACCTCCATGCCGGTGTCACGTTCTTCTTGCATGGGCCATGGCACGAATTCGAGGACAAGATCAACCAAATCCGGCGGTAGCTGCTTTAGATATGCTACCGTTCGTCGCGGTCCCATCAAGTTTGCGGGTATGACTTCCGTGTTGTCTGCCTCGCCTTTGCCAAATTTGCTCAACATCTCAAGTGCTTGGCGATGCAGCTTCTTGCCGTGGAGGAAGTCGATGAGATCGTTGTATCTGTCGTTGTCATACAGGCTGCTTTGAACAACATCAGGGTCGCAGAAATTGTCCAGGCGGAACAATGGCCCAGCAAGAGAAGGTGAAGCTAGCATGTAAGCCCTGAAAAGCGTGGTGTCTACCAGCTGGGCTGTCTTCAGGAGCTCGTTTTGCCAGTGAGTATCTTTCAAATCTTTGGAGTCGTCGAAGACCGACTGAGACAGCAGATTGGCAAATTCTGGCTTCCCTGAGTCGGGGTCCAAATTGGGAGGGTTCTGCTTCAAAGTCCCGTCGGTCGTGAGATACCTTTGTATTTTTCGTCGAGCATCTGCTAAGAATTGAGTCAAACACCGAGTGGCAAACTTAAGATTATCACCCTCCAATGGCTTATCTACGGATTTGGCTGGCGTGGCCTTGCTCGTGCGGACACTCATGTTATCAGCATCCGCGCGCGCAGGCGTCGACGGCTTGATCGACGCAGTGTCTGAGTCTTTTTTTGCCGAGCTTTGGCCTCCAGTGCCTCTAAGCCTGGCTAGCATGCCCTTCTGTGGCGTGCTCGGTGCTGGCTTCTCAGTCTCGCGCTTGTTGTCGCTGTCGGGAGCGTCCTCGGGCTCTTCGTCAGAGTGCTCAGGTATCGACGACAGGTCACCAGCGATGGCTTTAGGATATAGCGCCACAACCCTCGCCGGCGACGCCTCGGCTTCCATGAACATATCCAATGCTTGCTGATATTTCTGCTGGTGGAACAAGTCTTCGCCCTTCTTCGTCTTGATTTCGCGAATGCGTCCAGTCTTGTCGTCGATGAGCGTGTCCTCCAACAAATTGAGCACGCTGATAGCTTCATCGTATCGCTGTTTGTCGACAAGCTCGTTTAACTGACTGTCATATGGCAAGGCGTTCATCCGCCAGATCGTCCTGTCACTGGCGACCAGGAAGCCTTTGCCAGCATGCGCCAGGCTGATGTTAGGCTGCGGCACGTGCAATATAGTCGCTGCGGGCACAGAAAGTGTTTGAAGCAGACTCAGAGTATCTGGATTCCTGATCTGTAGCGTGCCTCTCTCGGGCGGCTGAAGTGCCAGCAGGTACGGATAGCTGTAGGCAACAGCTTCGGGCGACAAGGACCATGGAATCTGCCGCCTCTCCAGAGCTTTGCCCTCAGTATCCGTGAACAATGTATTGACATCCTTGGCCAGCAGAACCACACCCTTGGACAGAGGTGTTGCCATTGGCTTTGGCACCCAGGAGCCGATTCCCATGTAACCCATGCCACTGCTGCTGACCGCACCAAACCGCACACCCGCGAGCTCACCAGCAGCTTCCTTCTCTTGCCTGGTCGGCGTCGGCTTGTAGACGGGTGTCATCTGCTCGTTCTCAAGATCAAGCACCACGAATCCAGGATCCGTCCCGACGACAAGCCTGCTGCCCGTGACCCAGGTCAAGCTCTTGACCGCTGCCTCGGCGCCGACCTCCCGCACGTCCTGCTCCGCCTCCATGTCTCGCCACGTCCAGACGAGCACCTTCCTCTTGACGCCGACCGCCAGTCTTGAGACCAGCGAGGGCACGCCGGTGTCGGCATCCTTGACCACGTTGCTTGTGACGGTGAAAGAGGTGGCGCCTTTTGTCTGCTCCAGCCTCTCGTTCAGTTGGTATGTCTGGAGATCGTGCAGACTGATGTAGCCATCAGACAGGCTGACAAGCGTGTTGGCTTCCTTCACAATGGCCAGCTGCTGCACCGGCTTTCGACTGAACTTCTCCTCTTCCCGCAACAGCTCCACCGTCTTGGCCTTGGTCGGCGATGTCGGCTCGCCGTTCGGCGTCAATGCCTCCGTCGCCGCAGCCTCGTTGACGCGGTATATGCGCAAGCTGCCGGTGTTCAGGCCAATGAGTAGACGGTCGCCAAATGCCAGCAGCGATTCGATGCGGGACTTGTCCCGCTGCTTGAGCTCGTGGATCGCTTGCGCCTGGAACGCAGAGAGCATAGTGGCAGACGACCTCGCTACCGTGGCATTTTCATATTTTTATCTATGTCACATGATGGATAATAAGGCACGACGTTCTTGGGATTGTGAGCTCGAGCCTCGTAAGCCGACCAGCCTCAGGCACAGACGCTTTCAACATTCTCACCATCACCGCCGTCACCACTTTCATCCTCCCTCTGCACCACCCATGGCTTCACGATAGTACGCATTCCATCGCGCCTCTCTCCGCCGTACATATGCGTCAATGGAGAATCTCGACATCCATGACGCGCCTTCCGGGCCGCCGGGCGGTGGTCCCAGTCACATGCCCCCGCAGCAGAACCTAGGCCCCGGTGGCCCTCCCGCGGTGCCTCAACTCCCCCCGCAGATGTTCACGACCGCGGCGCAGCTGCTGGATCTCACGGATAAGAAGCTCATGGTCGCGCTCAGAGACGGGCGAAAATTGATTGGCGTTTTGAGGAGTTGGGATCAATTTGGCAACCTGGTGTTGCAAGATACCGTCGAGCGCACTTTTGTGCAGAACCTGTACGCGGATATTCCACGTGGGCTGTTCTTGGTCCGGGGAGAGAATGTGTCTATGTTGGGCGAGATCGTATGTGACATGGAATATCAATCGAGCCAGCAGTCACTAGGCGCATCAAACGCTGACATAGGCTTCGTTAGGATCTCGACAAGGACGACTACATACCTCCGCCATTCGGGGAGGCGCCTGCTGAAAAGGTCTTCCAGCTGAAGAAGGAAGAAGATGCTCAGCGCAAGAAGAAGGAGAAGAGCAAGCACAAGAAGCTAGCGGCGATAGGGTTTGAGGGCGAGACGAGCGGGGAGGCCATTGTATAGGATAATGAGCCATAATTGCGAGTTCACCACACCCACACAGCGTTGGTTCGAAGGACGGCGCTCGAAGAGCATGTGAGCGTTTGTAGGTGCTGCAGGCGGAAAAGAGCTTGGAGCCCGTCAGCGTTGATCCAGTATGCTTAGGTAGAGCCTCCGAGTTCCGACGCGAAAGCTCGAAATTACCAAGGCGAACCACGTTGCAGCAGGCCGCAGGACGCATCGGTACGCAAGTTGGGCGACGGAGACCGCATCCAGCGAAGCAGGGCAAGGGGAGGCCCGTATCTTCAAAGTTCCATACGTCTTGAATATATGCAGACGTGCTCCATCAGACAGACGGTCGCCACGAGGACTCTTCCAGCACGCAGGTCGCGCAACTCCACGTCCTTTTCCTGACTGTGTCGAAGCTATTGGTCACAGCGCGTCGCTTACGAAAACATCTACCAGACACATGCTCACATACGCCGACCTGGCCGCGAAAATCACGAGCCACCGATGCGGACGGCAAGCGCAAACATACCTTACTTTTCATGTTACACTCACTGTCGCGTGCACGAGACATGCGCGCTCGGACCAGCACAGTACTCATTCACTCACTAGCGCCTCTCACTAGCGCCGCGCTAAACGGCGGACCGAAAATTGCACTTTGCACCTGATTCCCCTTTGCTCACTTCGACCTTTTGCATTCACTCCAACAACCACTCATCACAACTCATCGATAAGCAAACTCACACGGGACACACGGCCACCTAGCTGTACGATGACTTGAAATTCGATGCTCAACGGACTCATTGCAGGCTCAGTCTTGTGAAAGTCGCGGAGCGTTTGCTGCATCAACGCGACAAAGAAAGCGCATGTATGTGAATCTTTTCAATTGCATCATCGAGTCACCATTCTGCAAACGCCGAGTACGCAATATCGCACGGTGTGAACGGACAACGATGCAATATCGAACTTCGAGCAGACTTGACAGGTGCGCGACCTGGAAGTGCTGCCTGAGAGCAGGGGCCAGTTGACGATCCCCACTAGCGCGGTTGCTCCTGTATAAAATCGAGGCGCACTTTCCAAGAACTCCTCCCTTTCCCTTCACCATTCAGCACATCCACGCCACCCCCTCCCTTCGTGATCATCATCCCTTGAATCCATCAAGAGAGCAACTCACAGCATCCTTTTGAGCTGTTGAGCGCCCTCCTCCCTTTCCACCAGCGCCGCCGCCGGCAGCACACCACACATTGACAGCAAGATGGCTAGGCACAAGAACCCAGCGATCTCGCCTGAGGACCGCGCAGCTGGTATCGACACCACTCCCCGCTCCAGCAGCGCGCAGCTTGTGAGCAGGCCGGCGTTGAGTGCGACTCCCAATTCTCAACCCCAAGGCAGCATCGCTGCGAACACCAAGAAGGCCCGTGACGACAACAAGAACGCGACGGCGAACGCAAACAACATGTCGACGCCGTCCGCAGCAGTCGACCAGCCGCGTCGCACTCGCAACTCCGACGCCGGCTCCCGCCCAAGCACTGCTGGTGGTACTGCCGAGACTGCCTCAGCCCAGCCACCTGGAGCTGCTGCCGTCGACAGTGCTGCCGACACCATCGCGGTCAATACCCAAACGCAGCCGGCGCCGAGTGCCCGCCGCATCTCACCTGCGGCGCGCAATTTCTTCCTGACTCGTGGCAAGCCTGGCAAGGAGCCAGCTCTGGATTCTCGGAGATCTGGTCCTTTCGGTGATGGAGTTGAGGGCAATCCTGACCCAGTCAAGCCGCGTTTGAGTCCTTCCCAGCCGCAGGTCAAGACTCAATCACAGGTCAGTATTCATCATTGCGACAAATCTACGCTCATCCGACACGCTGACCTTTACCCACAGGACGACAAGGTCGACGAGGGCTCGGTAGACTACAGTGAAGTCCGGAGCGAGGAGTTCAACGACCCCTACGATGTCGCCAACGACCCTGACGCGCAGAGCCATGTTTCCATCGACAGCGACGATGCTAAGCAGACCGTCGAGCAGGAGATGACGGTAGACTTGCTCTCTCAGAAGCCCTGGAGGGTCGCAGGTTTCTCGAGAGAGGCGAGGCGCGAGCTTGAGCGTATGTACTGCCAGCTCGAGATGCGCGCAATTGCTGGCGACTTCGCCAACACCGAGCTATATCAGGGGGAGAAGGTCAGTAGCAACCTTTGGAAAGTATGGACACCATTTGGCTGACATATCTGCACCAGGACAAGGAGATGCTGCGGTATATGCAAGACTTCCCGCTCGACCAGTGGGTTATCCCTCGCGCTGAGGCTGAGCATGCATACCTTCGTGTGCTTGAGCGCACGCGTTGGCGTACTCTGGGCATCCCGATATATGGCAGCCAGCGCATCCCCGAGATGATTCCCCACAGCACTCCAGGCTTCCGCGCGAATGGTTCGCAGCCGCAGCAGTTGCCTCCGAACAGGCGTCAGGCGGCTCGTCCAGGTAGTGTGCCGCAACAGCAGACCGCTTATCCGCCGCCGCAGCAGATGCTTCGGTCCCAGCCGCATGCGCAGCCGATGAATGTGCAGCCAGGCCAGCTCTATACTTACAACGGCCCGCCGGTCGCTCCTGGTCAGATCCCACCAGGCCTTCCGCCGCCACCACCGGGCATGATGTATGCTCCCACCACCTTTTATCCGCAGGGTCAGTATCCGCAGCATCCTGCGCAAGGCCCGGCTCCTGGTGCTACGCCGCTCGCCCCGACTCCAGAGGCCTCGAAGCCCGGCAAGAAGAAGAACCAGACTCCACAGCCAGCGGCTGATGAGCAGTTCGAGGAGGATATTACTCCGCCATACCAGCCCGCTCCGAGGCCCGCTGCACGCAAGCTCGCTAATAAGAACGGCCGCGCTAACGCACGTAAGCCTGCCGAGGCGGTTACGCTCCCATGGCACCGCATGATGGATTTCAACAAGGCGAAGGCCGAAGCTCGCTGGGATGAATCCTTTTACGACCAGAACGTCATGAATAGCATGGCCACCACTCGTAGGCACAACATGCAGATTATGCACAAGCTCGACGATGAATTAGGTGAGAAGCAGAGGCAGCAGCGCGCTCGTCGCCAGGCGGCCAAGAAGGGCCAGACGCCGTCTTCCGATGCTGAGGGCTCCCGCGCAGGCTCGGTGAAGCCAGGTCATCGCGACAACGTTGGTGGTGACCCGTATCACTCGGGCAATTTTGCCTTTGCTACGGCCGCTGATGTTGCGCGTGCTGCTCATATCGGCAAGCACTCACCGGACGACATCATCGATGCTGCTGAAGCTGGCGAGCTCGACTGGGACCTCTGCAAGCAGATCATGATTTGCTGGAACCCGGGCAAGAAGGGCACCACGCAGGATCTCAAGCAGGGCGCCTTCCGCATCTACGACACCCTTGTCACCCGTAGGCAGCTCACCGATCGCCCCTTTCTCACTAGGCGCGCCGCCGAGTGTATCATCGACTTTTGCCCCGACCTGCTGTGGCGCGAGACCCTTCTGCGCATTGTCTCCGAGGGTGGCATGGGCAACAAGGACGTCCGGGACCGCTTCTGCTTGAACGGCTGTCACTGCGACAAGGCGACCATTACCAAGCGCATCGCTGCTGCTATCGGGCAGAAGCAGAAGGCTAGCCCTAGGCGCGCTACGGGTGGCGAGAGCTCGTCTCCCGCGCCTGAGAGGTATCTGGATGGCGAGGCCGAATGGCATACCACGAACCAAAAGCAGTATTATAACTACATTAATTGGTGTGGTACTCGCCATGGCACGTCGGTCAAGGTCGTGAATGCGGGCATGAAGCGCGGGTCTGAGGGTTTGGATTCGCCTGGTGCGGGTGCGGCGAAGAGGGCGAGGAATGGGTACGAGGATGATTCGACGGATTCTTCGGGGGATACGACGGAGGATGAGAGCAGCGAGGAGGTCGAGCAGGAGAAGGATGACGATGCGGTTTCCATCCAGTCGGACACTCTGCTGGATGAGATGGAGGATTGAGCGGCTGCTCTTTCCCGGTGGTCTTGTGATCCGTTGCAGGCGGGCTATTGGCGAGATTTCCTGAGCTAGACTGGGTTTGCGTTGGCGCCCGGTGTCTTGATGCTTTTTGCGGGTAGGTGTCTTTGGCATCTTGCTTGCTTGGGTCTCAGGACCAAAGTGCGGTTGATTGATGTCCGGCGTTGTGCATATAAAATGAGAGAAATGCTGTGTTGAATTGACGATGATCTTGCAAAACCCTCGTATCGTCTTCTTGCCAAGAAGCGATGAGAGGCCATGACTGTTCTGCTCGGCCGGTCTTTGACAACGGTAGCCTTGCAGCTTGGTCCCTTCCGGAGGCCACTCGATCCCAAGACACAAGCCATAAGCTCGCAGTGCTCACGTCGAGTGCTTTGCTAAGTCACATCAGCCCCCCGCTTGATGTTTCCCGGAAGCAAGCGTGCGCACCAGAATATAGTGAGGCAATCCATGCCCGCTAAATCAGTAGGCGCATACAGGCCAGAGGCTCACTGCGAGCACGTCCAGTGTCCAACAAGACAGCATCAGATCCTAACTCCTAGAGGAACTAGAAGACTATAGAGAGGTGAATCATGCTCGCTCAGACCATGGGCAGACACAGACTAACAGGCCATAGGCTCACTGGGTCTCCATCTAGTGTTCTGCCAGGCTCCATCGATTCTCCAGCCCAGTAATCCCCCGGAAGCAGACATGCTCGCCAGAGGGCGGTAAGGCACTTCGTGCTCGCTCGCGCGTCAGCTTCAAGATATGGCCTCCCTCCGGAGAGCCAGGAACCCAGCGGAGGAGAACAAGGCAATCATTGCTTCGCTCAAGATCGGCAGAGACGCGTCATACGCTCACTGTGCTTACGTCAGGGACTCTGCCGGGATACATTCAGCTTCCCGGAATTGGATCTCTGCAGAGCCACGCGTGCTGGCGGATTTCCTGGGCAGACATGGGCCACAGGCTCACCATATTCTGAGCCGGGAGACCGGATCAGCCTATCGATGTCAAATCTTGCAGAGCAAGTATCCTCGTCAAAGTATGGAGCAACACTTTTAGTTCAACCGGAGGACAAATGAAACTTGAAGATCATTTTCTTTATTCCACGGCGGGTATGATCAGCATTGTGCCAGGACGTATCCTGCATCTTTAGTCCAGATCCCATGGCTTAGGCACATAAGGCGCTCGGGTTTGACGGGGCATTGCAACCTCGCTCATCAGGGGACAGGCACAGGCCCTGGGCTCACTGTGCTGTCCTGGAAGTTCTGCCAGGCTGGCTGCAAGACTTGGCCCCAATGGCCTCGTTTCCGGCCATGAGGCTCCTTGAAGATGTTCGAGTCGACGTGCGGCCTGCTGAAAGCGTAATGCAGCCTTTCGTTGTTTATAAAACGGCTTGACACGATTAGCCAGGCCTTAGAGTGACCCTAGAGCGTCCTGCACCAAACGTTGTTCCACGTTGATGGTAGACTCTCCGGAGCGGCTCTGCTCGTCGACAGTTCTGGACGGAGACCACGCAGGGTACGCACAGACAGGATTCAAGGTATCTCGAAGTGACTCGGGCGGAGAGGTACACCACACGAGTGGCAGGATACCCAGCTTCTCTGCTCTCCAAAATGCATTTCCGGGAAATCCGAAGGTTTAGCCTCTTGAATTGCATGGCGAATCGGCCAAAAGACCTCCACCACCATTGTTAGCTGTAGTGCGTTCTGGGACTTCAAAATTGGCTACTCAGCCTAACATGGCAGAGATCAAGTTTTGCAGATACAATGGATTATGATATCCGACGGGTCGCGGCTGATCTGAGAGGTGGTCAGGCCAGGTTATCGCCACATCAGCATGTCTCAGTCGACATCTTCGAGTGAATACCTGAAGTAGGCACAGGCACAATGCTGCCAGTCCTGACAGGCAATACAAGCCTCGGTTTTCCGTGAGGCAACGGCCGGACTTTGTGTCAACGGGCGGCTGTCGTCAGCCTGACCAGCTGTCGAAGCATGGAGCCTTTACCTGCTTGGAGCAGTCTCTCGTCTCACTGTCATGGTGAGAGTCTCGGAACGGACAAGACCCCTTGACGCACACGGACGTCGGATGACATGCTTGGTGTTAACATAGCGGAGGTGTCCGCCGCAGATAACAGCAATGCTCGTCTTCGCCGCCTCGTGTGCTCGGAAGTACTGATCGTGATGCTGCTTCCGCGCCTTAAGCAGTGAGCACTAAGGTATATCGACCATCCTTTTGCGCGAGGCGATCAACCCTGCGACGTCGGTGGTCTAGCGGCATCAGCGCCATCTTGTGCCGCGCATCGCTCAGCATCCATCCGGTCTGATAAAGTAGCAGCTTCTGAGCTGGGTCCAGTCTACGGCATGCATCCCGCCGCAGCCCGCGACCCCTTCACCATGTGTTGACACCGCGCTGTTGGAGCGCCAGAAGCCCGCTGTATTGAAGCCTGCTTTGTAGCTGTCATGATCGAATTTTTTATTTTGTCAATGCAATATGAAAGAAAGAAGTTTGCCGATTCCAGCGCGGGAAGATCCGTTTACGGCTACCGCTTAGGTAAAATCTCGCCTGCCATCGACGATTCACACGCCTTTCCTCGTAGGGTATGATGGATCCACATTGGCCAGGTCATGACCCAGCACCAAGGCGAGATATACATCGACCCCAGTTCTTTTGCGTCCCCGCGGCGAGCGATTTGCTTAGACTGCCAGCCAAAACGCTTTACATACGCCTGCCATCGGCGAGCGGTTGGAAGCAGAATTCCTGTCTTCTCGCGAGCTCCTACAGAGTGCCGGGGCGAGAGCGGAGCCTATAGGAGCGCAGGCAAATGGCGCGGAACGAGCTTTCTACGCGGGTAGGCCCCGGAAAGAGCGTCCCGCTATGGCTTCCATGAGAACTCATCAGATTAGTCGATCAAAACTTGGTCATGTTAACGTATTTTACAGATTGGGGCTGCCCGTTGTAAAAAACTGGTGCTGCCCGGAGTCTTGGGGCGCTGCAGGACGCTTCAGCTTTGCACGCGAGAAGGGAGACAGAATTATTGGGCACGTACTCCCTGATCAGCTCCGGACAAGCGAACTCATGATGGGAGTGGGAAGCAATGATGATCGTAACACTCTGCCTCCCGTTAGTTCTTGGCATCTGCAGCGGAAGTGTGTGTTGTGAATCTGCTCCATCACGTGATCACTGCCAAGGCAGCACACAATACCAGACGAAATAGCCGCACAGTAGATAGCCCAATGCATTACAATCCACCTTCAGTGAGACACGCTGCCAGCATCAACTGTGTCCATTGTCATTAAGTTCAGCTGCCAAAGCGACCAGTTGGTGCACGTCACAACAGTGTGAGGGTGACTCAGCGGCTCGAAGACCTTGAAGGCCACCTCGCGATGTGACAGAAGCGGCTGGCTGATGTAGCATGGAAGTCTGATATCGCGAGGGAACTTGCTCTTCTCTTGAGATTGTTCATCCTTGGCCACTCAGGGCCATGGATTCCAGTCTGAAACCGCGGGCAGGCATAGGGCTAGGAGAGCAGTCCTCATACGCAGTAATCTCAGCAATCGATCAACCTTCCTGTGGTTGGTCGATCAATCTTGATTCTACGGCCGTCGATGAGGTCAACACTACTACCTCTGAGATTTACTCTGCTACACGGATGGCCTCATCGCACACATCACCTACCTGCTGCAGTGCCTGTGGTCACGATCACATGGCATTCCTCGCCTGCCGATGTTGCCACAGCACGCCCTTGATCTCCACAGACATCGTCATCCTTCACTTCGCTTCGCCTATGCCGGCACAATACATGCTTGGCCCCACACCTATCTTTTTTGCCCAGCTCAAATCCATGCGCACCTGCACGTTCTATCTTTCCTGAGAGATATTTGCGGGCAAGCAAATCGGCAAAGCACCGGCTTTGCATAAAATCAGGATGTTTGGAATGCAAGCGGGGCAGCATACGGTAATCTTCCTGACCACGAAGTGTTCGCCGGATTCGACATTCTCAAGTTTTGCGCTCCACTGCCGCTGCGCTGTTGACTAACTGCTGATCTTGGTATCGTACGCCTTGCTGAACTAGAGGTCCCGGTCATGCAGTACAAGCGAGTAGTTCCCTCCTCCCATGCACCTCCTCGCTCGCAGGCGTTTGAGTAGTAATTGCTCGTTCCATTGATGTTGGAAATTTATTACCCTATGTCTCACAGGGCCGTGAGCAAACACTGCCCCATTGCACTTTCTGGGGTCAGCCAGGGTCTAGGGGATAACATCGCCACTGACGACGGCAGGGGCAGAGAGAGATATGCATATTTGTAGGGAGTCGCCGTGGTTATCCAAGCCATCTCGGCTTGGACCCAACTCGCTCTCAACTTCGGGTTGCCGCTTACCTTGGACCATTTCGATCGACGAAAATGCGAATCGGCACACTCGCGCTCATCATTACCTGTTTGTTCTCAGAGGCCTCGGCATTTCCAATAGGCGGACCAGCAAGCTGCGGCAAACCAGGACAACCTTCTTGTGTGCCTAGTAATAAGAAACATCTGACTCCTCGTGCAGGTGGCGCAACAAGCTGCGGCAGAAGGGGAGAGCCATCCTGTTTGCCTGAAAAGGGCGGCAACAGGCAGTGTCCATACTATCCCCGCTGCCCGAAGGAAGGTCAGGGAGGTCAGGAGCCCAAGGGATGAAAACTCTTCTTCATGTGAGGGCACTTCGTAGGAGAAACCTTCCTCGACAAAGTCTTCAGAAAGCAATCCTCCGTGGGGACGGCGTTTTGTGTGCAATTACAATCAAATTTGGGTGCTGCCGAAAGATCGACATGGCCGATTGCGAGTATTGATCGGCCTTAGCATCTAGGTTGGAGTACATTAGTCCGATGCAGGCGCCGATTGAGACCACGACAACGACAGGAATACAGAGACCCGGTACATCATTGAAGGAGACGGGAGGCTGGGGTATACATCAAGCTTGCTCGTCCATGCTTTCTACTCCATGCAATCGATTACCCCGTCGACCATTACACAGCATGGATCGAGAGCGCTGCGCTTACAATGGTCGCCGTATAAGCGTTGCGTTCATCGCGTCGGCTTTCATCATTGATGGCCAAGTCGACCGCAGACTCAAGGGCCTTGGTGGCAGACAAAGATGCTTTGCGACACACACGTGGAGTTGCATGCTGGCCAAGAAGTTGACAGAGACTGCTTCTTCGTCTGGCTACGGAAGAAGGCGAACAGGCAACGTCTACGAGGCTAGGCCCAGGATTGCAAGACGTCAAATACCTCCTTCAGTCCGGCACGTCCTATACTTTCGGTACGTGAATCACCATTACCTCTTTTGGCCTCAAAGCAGAAGTGTTGTGTGCGGCATCATCTGCGCCATCAGTCGGATTGCGAGCTTCGTGCCGTGAAGCTCCAGGAGATTGCAGGTGATCTTGACTCGTGCTAACTATCTTCCTTCTAGTCTCACACTCGCGTCTGACTCGCCGTCGAAACAAGATCCATCTCGTACCGAACGTCTTATCGGATTCCTAGAGAGAAGAATTTTTTGGGTGTTCCTTCAAGTCTCGACGGCACAAGCATACGTAGATAAAGCTACACCGCCGTCAGGAATGCAAAACATGGCGCAGCAAATTAGCCATCAACGCGTACATTGGTCCAGGTACAAGTGCCGACTGACATGCAATGGCTCTCTGTACACATACATGCCACCGGGATTCCCAAACCCAGAGCCTGTCCCACAACGTGGCTTCGTCTTGTCCACGCTAGTATCGACTGAGGTCCACGTGCACGAATAACCTCTCCCTGTGGTGGAATGAAGGCATTCTCGCCCTCGCCGTACAGCAACGGCATGCTCACTCCAAAGCGCCCCGTTCGCGAGTAGGCGCCATCTTCGATCTTGGTTGTGTGCCGATGCGCCCACTCATAGCATGCGCTTGGCTACCGAGAAGTTGAGCAAAGCAGTTGCCTCTCCGCACGCTATAGAGCCGATACTACGTGGGCGCTGTATCACGTGCACCAATGCTGCCGTAAGAAATCCCAGCCAGCGTTGTCGAAGCGGAGGTGTGGCGGCGCCATCATTTACAGGCATAGTACACTTGGGCGTTGCTATACCACGTGAAAATGGCGTCGATGGCCACGGAGAGCTCTGCGCTTGCCGAAGGAAGGAGCGATGTGCCATGTCATCGCCTGCTCTCCATTTCGAGCCCTTCCATTGCCGAGTACACATCACCACGCGGGTATCCGAGCCACTGCTTCACGCCTCCGCCGCATCCGCCGCCTCCGCCCTCCTCTCCCTCGCCCTCCTCTCCACATAGTACCCCTTCTCCGGCGTCCTCAATTCCTTCATCTCCGCCGGCGTCAGTTTCTCGCCCACCTCCTCCACATCCACTAGTTCCTTGACAGCAAAAATTTGACCCGCCACCGTCTGCGAGACCGGGTGATAGACGGTGCGTAATCGCTTGTGCAGACCCAGAGCTTTGAGGACGCCGGTGATTTTGGTGGGCAGCCCAATAGCGGAGCGGAGGAGGGTGATGCGGAAGAAGGTGGTTGCTGACATTGTCAAAAGTGGAAGACGAGGCTGTGATGTGTCGGTGGGAGTGTGTTGTTCGATAGATACCTCACGGTAGTTGTGTTGATGATAATTTCGGGTTGTTCTATACCTACATAGTTCTAGTTCGCCCGCTCTTCGTGAACGTGCGTTCACATGCACTCAACCTCATTCCGACTCCAACGAACTCTAACTCACACGTCGATATAAGTAAATGTGATGACTTCTATCAAATATCATGAATAGCTAACCGCTAATCTCATGATCGATGGCCGTCGCAATGGAGAACGGGCATCATCATGAAGACCCGACAGCGCGCCTGGCGGAGCTGCTCAAACACCCGGACGACCTCGACAAGTTGCAGGGTCTCAAGGGCGAATTCACGCGCAAGAAAGCTGCTGTGGATGGACAACTCAAACTGGGTCTCAATGAGCAGCTCAAGATCACTCAAGCCGGCATGTCCAGCATCACCGGCGCGCAGACCACTGTGGCCCAAATCAAGGAGGAGATGATGCGTATTGATCGTCTAGCCTCCGAAGCGCAGTCATTGATCAAAGACTTCCCCGAGATCAACAAGCTGAGTATCATGCAGAGGAATTTTGCGGCGGTAGAGAGCATGAAGGCGAGTGTCGATCAGTTTGCCCATCGGCTGCAGGAGATGCAGGGTCTATTAGAGGAAGACGATGCGAATCTAGAGGAGCAGCCGAATTTGCTGGCGGTGCATGAGGGCATCAGCTCGTTGAGAGACGTGAGAGACGAGGCTTTGGAGCAAGTGAGCAGAGGCCCGGAAGGGGCGATTGGACTGGAGATGATCGATAATCTGCCACTCGCGGATGGCGTGACGCTGAGAGAGTACTTTGGGAAGCTGGACGAGGTCGTAGAGTGGTTTGACGAGCATGTAGGACAGGCATGCATGAGTCTGATCGAGCTGGTGCAGAGTTCGAATACAGGACTGGTGGTCAGATTGGCACTGGTCATTGAAGAAGAGGAAAGGAAGGATAAGCAGGCCAAGGCGTTGCAAGATGCGCAACGAGAATTTTCCCGTGTTGCGCAAAGATTCAAGTCAATACATGCTGGTGCTCGCGAGCTGCGAGGATACAAGGAAAAGTTCCTGCGATGCATCGAGACCAAAGCCTCTCAGCAATTTGATGGCGTCAAGAATGCTTTCGACGAGGATCCAGAGAAGATCGAAAAGGCATGTCGATGGTTCTTCAACGATCTCAACACGGTCAAGCTGGGCATGGTGGAGCTGGTGCCAAAGAAGTGGAAGATCTTCCGCACCTACGTCGACATCTACCACAAGCTCATGCACGACTTCCTCGTCCGCGAGCTCGATGACCAGACTATCAGTCCGGTGCACATGCTCGCGATCCTAAATTGGGTACCCAAGTACTACAGCAAGCTCACCAGACTCGGCGTCTCTGTCCATCCCGAAACCGAGCTACGCCCACACGTCATCGACGACCGAGAGCAAGACTTGGTCCGAGAATACAGAGGCCTGATCACCAAAGCCGTCGAAGAATGGATGGACCGCATGGCCACCGCCGACCGCCGCGGCTTCCGTGAGCGCCAAGAAGACAGCCTCGACCACGACGCCGACGGCTTCCTGCACACCAAGAGCCTGGGCGACATGTGGACCATGCTGCGCGAGCAACTCTCCGTCGCCCAAGCTTCCGGCCGCCCGGACGTCATCGAAGGCGTCGTCGACGCTATGATGCGGGCCCTCAAATCCCGGCAAAAAATGTGGGAAACCCTCCTCGACACCGAATTCCGCCGCATCGACGACCTCGCCGGTCAACCCAACGCCGTCATCGCCGAGATCGAGGGCGTCGGCACGTACCAAGACTGGCTGATCGCCGTCGCCAACGACCAAATCACCAACATCGACGACCAGCCCGACCAAAACATCACCTCCTTCCTCACCCGTTTCCGCCGGGACTACGAACCCCTCGTCTCGCCCTCCTACCCGCTCACCAACGCCTTCGAGCACGAGAGCCTGCAAAACGGCTACATCGACCTCGCATCCCACTGCATGCACCAATTCGCCTCCCTCCTCTTCGCCACCGACTTCCGCAGCGTGGTGAGAAGCTTCTTCACGCCCGCCTGGTACGCGGAGAAAAGCATGCAGCAGATCACCACGACCTTCGACGACTACCTCTCCGGCGACAACAGCGTCCTCGTCCTCCTCCACCCGTCCCTGCGCGACATCCTGGTCGAAGAACTCAGCACCGCCCTCCTGACCGCCTACCTCACCGCGGTCCACAACAAGTCCGTGAAATTCCGCCGCGCAGACCCGTTCACGGAGAAAATCAAAGACGACGTCGTGACGGTGTTTCAGTGCTTCGCCGCGTACGGGGAGGACGTGTTCGCCCTGGTCAAAGACAAATGGAGGGTCGTGAATGCTTTTGCGAACTTGGTCACGGCGGAGAAGGGCGTCGCGGTCGTGGAGGCGTTTGCGGAGCTGAAAGCCGGGTTTTGGGACGTGCAGTTGAGTTGGGTGGAGAGTGTTTTGCGGTGCAGGGATGATTTTGACCGGGGGATGTTGGGCGCCGTGAAGGGGCGCGCCGCCGAGTGGGAGGGCGAGAGGGGGCAGGAGACGGTGTTGGGGAGGTTGAGGTAGCTATTGTCCACAACGGCAGATTGTGGACGATAGCAGGAGTGTTTGGAACTGTCAGATGCAATGTCATGATCAAGTGATGGGGTTTCGGAATATGAGCCGTGTTCAGCGTGGCATCCACGCGCGTTGCTGTATATCTGTCTAGCCATGCTCGTGGTTGAGCAAGGTCGATCTAATTCTTCTTCTTCATGGGAACGACCTCCTCACTAGTCGTACCGTCCGCAGCGTACGTGGTCACAATAGTAGCTACGTGCTTCCCACCCTCCATCTGCTTGAATGTGCTCCTCTTCGTCTCCTGCACAAACGGCACTTCCTTCTTGGGCCCAGTCCTCTCTGCGCGGATCTGCTCCCAGTTGGCTGCCGTCTCGGCAACACGGTCATCGTGCTCCTTGCCAAACTGCACGGCCTGGGCCTGCCAGGCATTGACCTTGATCTTGTCCGCCTCCTTCACTGAGCGTGTCGGAGGCGGACGGATAGTCATGTTGGGTGTTTGGGCTCTACGTGTGCGTCGGTTGTCGCGCTTGCGGTGATTGACGGGTGAAGATGTATGCCTGGGAGCCGAGTCATTGACGGCAACGTCAGGCTTGATATCGGGATCAGATGGCACGCTGACGGTGACTTTCTTCAAGCCGCCAGCGCGGAGAAGAGCTTCAGCTTCTTGCATTGTAGCGGCCGAGATGCCAGAGGCGCTGACACGCTCCGGAGGTATACGGATGCTGTATGCCGGTACAAGCTGAAGGAGAAGCTTGGCAATGATGGCATGATGATGCCCGCTCCAGATCCCTCCAGCAGGTGATGCGCAATCAGATCCTGCCGATGTGGTTGATCGATGCGGTCTAGAAGCCTCGTGAAGTATGGCATGAAGTAATGGCAGTTTCGCCTTGTGTCGCTTGACCTCGAAGATGGTGGCAGAAGCAGAAATTCCGGCAGTCTTGATCTCAATACGAAGGTCGTCAAGCAGCTGAGGGTTGCTGTAAATGTATGCGAGCGATATCAGGCTTTGTGAGGTAACTGGGTCAGCTCCTGCCGTGACCAAGGCAACACAGGCGTCTACAATACTGTGTGACTCGTCAGAGTCGGACTCGGTGGCCTGATCATCGATCGTCAGTTTACCTTTTACTGCAGACCCGTGTGAGCTCTCATGACTTATGACCGACCTTGAGCAGAAGTGGCGTGAGACCGCCCAGTGCACAATCCTGTAGAACCCGGGACAAGACAACGTGGAGCTCCTGCTGCAGATCCGGAGGACGAGCGAACACACGATTGATTGACTCAGCGATGTAGGGACGAATGCGGAAGTATGTCCCATACAGCACTGAGTAGAATCTGAAGTCCCTCATGGCCTTCGCAAGCTTCGCAGTGTCCTGGGTCTTTTCCAAGAATCCCGCTGGGTGCCCCGTGGTGGTGGCGAACATTACGTCGTATGCGTATGCGTTGATGAGCTGTTCGAGGTCGACGTTTGCTTCCTTGTAGTTGGACAACGTCTCGAGCAGCTTGCCGTTACAAGTCTGGATCTCCTTCTCGTACTTGATGATGTAAGCCATTGCAGAGACGCTGCGGGCGAGTGCTTGTGCGTGAGTGCTTGGCGGGATTTTCTTCAGATTCGTGATGCGTTGTGAGAAGGCCGAGCAGCAGATTGAGTATCCCGGGAGACCACCTGCACGGCCGGGGAGTTGTTTGCGGAACAAACCGGCCCATAGTCGCCAGAGATCGAGTGCCCGCCCGATCAGGCAGACGACGGCGGGAGGCAGCGGGGCAGCGGACAAGACAGCGCCAACAGCGACTTTTCACGCGATAGGAAGCTCAGATGCCATTTCTGGACTCCTGCGAGCGCCGAGTCCATACGAATACAAAGGCCCTTGAGATGCTACAACAGATGTCGTATTGTCCGAGGTAGAATATCTGATCAGATGGTCTGACCTGAGCGCAAGGAAAGCACGACCGACGGTGACCTCACGCGCAGCGGTCCAGTGTCATGACTGGGAAGCTGCAGGTGGGTCGCTCTTTCCACATGTCAAGACGGCGTCGTGAGCAGCACCTGCCGATACTCTGAGCCCCTCATGCAGTCATACACACTCGAGTTGGCAGCAGAATTTCAGCGCCTGAGGCATTCACATTCTGAAGGTATCGCCGGGTCCTGTGCACGTCGAGCGTTCAGCAGGCCATCACCACGTCCCGGCTCTTGCGGCTATGTCGAATGACTCAGGGAGCTATGCCTCGTCGACTCCCTTCTTCCACCTCCACCTCCATCTCTTGATATCCGCCCGTGCACGCAACTGTGGACCGCCCGACCCACGAGCTCCTTCCCATGTGATCAGCGCGACAGCTTCAGTCGGCGATCGCAGGATGGAGGTTCGACGCGTAAGACGAGATGCTGTCATCCTGTCGCTTGAATCTTTGCTTGGTGCTCGACTCTCGGATCGACTGAGGTCACTTCTAGGAGGTACCTAGATACGAAGACATGGTCTGTGCTTCTCGCGTTCCGAGGTCGTTTTCCTATTGCCACCAGATGGACCTCGACCACTGCGTTGCTTCGCTTCAACATCACAGGAACACTCCACGTGGCGGCTTACACAACCATGCAAACCACATCGACAGCAATGCGCACCATGCGCCCAGGCTTCTTCCGTCGCCCCTTCGCCTCACAACCAGCGCTGCGATCACGTTGGACGCCTGGCCCCGCTCCACCGCGCCTTCCCAAAGAAGAGCAAGAGCTCTTCGAGAAACTGCAGCAAGAGTCCACCGGCGCATTCAGTACTCCGCGACGGGTCGAAGATGAGTCGAGAGGGTCTCAGTCAGAAAGCCAAAGCACAGAGAGCGTGCAGGCGGAATCATCGAATGTAGATCAGATGCTTGAGCAGCTACGAGAGAGGGCACGGTTGGCAGCAAAGGGTGACGGCGACGAGCTCCACCCGAATGTGAGGCGAGGAGCGCCACCGGAGTTTCAGGGCGACACGAATCCGAAGACCGGAGAGGTCGGTGGGCCGAAGAATGATCCGTTAAGGTGGAAGGGTGACTGGAGTTATAATGGGCGTGTGACGGACTTCTAGGGAAGTGCAGGCAAGTTTGGAAGTACATTAAGGAATACACATCGAAGCATAAAGCACCGAAAAGAAGGATGCGATAAATCTCCGCCATCAACACCGCGTTCCACCACGTTCTTACTGCAGATCCTCCAGCTCATCCGTATCAGCCACCGAGTCGCAAGATTCCGGCTTCGGGTTATCCTCGTCATCATCCGGGTGATGGCATTTCAGCGGTCGTTTCGGTCTGACGAAGCCCATGTCAATCTCGCTGACTCCGCTCTCGCTCTGACCACCCTTGGAGCCAGCCACCTGACCACGCTCTGTACCCGATTCCGTGGTCGAAGGTTTGACACGGCTTCCACTTGTGTGTGCTCGAGACTCATCGGAGCTGGCGGACGATCTGGTAAATGAGGAGGTCTGCGGTGTCACATGCGCAAGGTTGTCTGTGGTAAGCTTTGCCGTAAGATTAGCGGCTGGCTCTGCTCGACTGGATGTCTGCGAGATTGGATGTACTGTGGACGCTGAGATGCTAGCAACCGGCTGCCGTTGACCAGTTGATGCAGACCGGTGGGAGCTGGCGCGAGAGGTTTTCGTCGCATTGCTCGCTGTGGAGTGTACGGCACTGGATGCTGCGAGCGGAGGTGTCTTTGCTCTCGACCCGCTAGCATGAGAGCCGTGGATAGTGGAAGGCGCTGCAGACTCCTGCGTTCCAGATTGGGAGTTGCGCGGGACGACCGTGGCGTTTCTCGCTTCTGATGTCTTCTTTGGAGCTCGAGAATGGCCCTGCGAACGTGCAGACGGTGCGTGGGACGCTTGAGAGCCCGACCGCTGGTGCGAGGGAGCTGCCGACTGCGCTGTCTGTGCGTTCACTGCAACGGCTTGGCTATTGGCAGGGTGGCGAGCGTTTTCTGACCGCTTGACACCTGAGCGTATGGACTTCGCTCTGTGGGAAGTTGCGTGCGAAGAAGGAGCAGGCTCTCTGGGTGTTGTATTTGCTTCGCTGGCGTGTATTGACTGTGCTCCGCGCTCACTCGGGTTCGAGGCTCGAGTTGGTTCAAGGCTTGATGTCACTGGGAAGTTCCTCAAAGAGCTCATACTCGGGCCTCCCTTCTTGGCAGTATCGCGATTCTCGCCAAGACTCTTCATCGGGTCGAACGTTGCGAGCGAGCTCTTCGCAGCTGCCTGCAGCCCGTCCGGCTCCTGATCCACAATCTCTGTGGCCTTTCCACTCCGGATACTGTGACGTTCAGGCGCATTCTGGACGTCTCGACGGGTGTGCGCCACAAACGGTTCAGAAACCGGTGCATGCGTCACATGCTGCAAATTGCTGCCGGCCTGGGATCTCTGCGTTGCAGTCTTTACTTCCGACTGCGCCATTGCCTTCTTCGCAGCGAGTCTGAAAGTCGTCGCCGTGGCTGTTGGCGCAGCACTTGATGCGTCAGACCGAGCAGTTCGGTCTCTCTGCATTTTGCGATCATTCCGGTGTATCTCCAGGGTCACAATAGGGTCTTGCTGCGACTGCGATGAAGGTAATATGCTGGGCACATTGTTGCTAGCTCTGGACTGACCTTCGATACGTGATCTGTCAAGCCGTGCCGGACTTACGATTTCCGAATGCACAGATCTTGGGCTCTGGTTGACCTAAAAGCGATATTGTACCGGTCAGCGAATGTCTTATTGAGAGAGGAGGATCGTTGATGTCAGCTATCGGACGGTCAACAGCTGAGCAAGGCATTGACAGCCGTCCAACGAGCTGAAAGTGGCATGGATCGCTGCTGCTGATGCTGAATTACCGAGCTGATCTATCTCAGAGTGACATTATACTTACCACTCTCCCTCCATCGGTGGATATTACTGCCTGCGAAGGCATATGGCTGCTCCCACTGTCACTTGCCTCTTCAAGTTTCGTTCCGGTAATCTCTGGTGCAATTTCCTGCTGTCTGTCGTTGAATTTGGATGGCGACTGGTCAAGGATTCCTTCTCCTCGAGGCGCATACAGCCTCGGATCCTCTGGCCTTTGTGCCGGTGGCTGGGTCGCATCAGGTTCAGGAGGAGGAGCCAAGTGCTCGAATGGCGCCTGCGGCTGTGCGGGAGGCACGACAGGCCTGAAATCTCTGTCTGGCGATGTGTTGTCTGAGCCATGGACCATAATGTCGCCGTGATGCTTGATGCGCCTGGACCTTCTTGAGCTGCTGGCAGACTTCAAAGACGGACTTGCGCCAAAGGGTTTGCTCATGCGCTGAGCGTCATTCTTTCGCCCATCTCTGGAGCTTTCTGCTGATGGTCGACCAAGTAGCCGCTCGAGTCGATCGATCTCTCCCTTCGCATCTTCTAGAAAGAGCTTCAGGATATTGAAAGTCTCTACGAACAGCTCAGTTGCAGCTGCATCTCCTGCGCCACCTCTTCTGCTTCTCAGCGCCTTGAATATCATTGTGCCGATCTTTGCGAGCAACCATGGCAGGGCTCCCTTGCGATTCAGTCTACCACCCGCGGCCTCTTCTGGCTCAATCCTCAGTCTCTCTTTCGTCAGCTCTGCTTCGACCAGGTCCATCCATTTGTGAGTCAAAGCATACGTGTCTTGGTAGATTTTGAGCCTGGATGGAGCATCCTCTGCGACTGCAGGGTCACTTTGGATCTTTCTGGCAAGAGCAGCGACTTTCAGCATCAAGCAGACATGCGAGGATTTCCCCATCGTGATCCACTGGTTTGAAAATTTTCAACAGCGCTCGGATAGCGAGGAAACATGTCGACCTGATCAGGGTCAGATCATACGCCATGGGTACAAGCATGTTTTACACACTACAGGCTGTCCGCAGTGGCTGCGGCAGCCGACTCCAGTGCACTTTGCTCAGACCAGGGCCGCCGCGCAAACAGCGGCGTATTCAAAGTCTTCCTTCAAATTCAGTGCGTCAAGCCCGATGTCTCGAGCGGCTCTCACGAATAGTCGATCAGCGACAGCCAGTGTCGACACTGAATGGACGCCTCAGCAATTTGGCCAGGCAACAGCATCCTCGGACGAACAAAGACATCGTCAACAAGCAAATGAAAACCCGGCTGCAAGTGATCGAGGGTTTGGCAACAATCTCGTCGTAGTGAAAGAGCCGCACAAGGTAAGAGGATCTGTTGTTGATTGGTAAGCGACTGGTGCGGGCAGCGCGAGACTGATTGAGACTAGATATCCGCATCCCGATCGATTGCCTCATATGGATAAGACGGGCCAAGTTACCAGGCTCGAGGCTCTTGTCGAGGCCGGGCAAGGAAGGGGTGCTGGCCGATGAGGTGATGCCGTCGCAGCTGAAATCTTACAAGTTTCAACTGAGCTTCCTTGGGTAGTTGGGTCTGGCCGGTTTGCAGATAGCGCTTTGCTGCTGATTGCAGACGAACGCGAAGCCATTACTTCATAACCTGCACGATCTCGTGCTTGCACGTGGAACATGAGCTGCAGTACCCGCCGGTCATCGTCCACAACAACAACATATACACAGCCCTACAGACAGGACCATGGAGCGGGACCATGGAGCGGGACCACTGAACGAAGACCTGCCGTCTCCTGCGCCTCCCAGCAGAACCTCACCTCCAGATTTACGAGAGTTACTTTGGCTCGCCGCGAACTTGCTTCATCCAAGCCAAACCACCACAGTCCGATTCGACCTCGACGAACACAAAAGCGATGGGTCAGCCGGGCCTTCGCTCCTGCAAACTTGCAAGACCATTCATGATGAAGCTAGCCAGATGCTCAGGGCTACAACCAAGGCTGACATCAATCTCATCGATACTTACTACCATCGCCACAACTTCTCGAAGACCAGAACTTTCAGCTTGGGCCGGGCTTCATTCCTCGCGGCTTTGCCTGATGTGCAGCTAATGATTGGAGTACACACGGGACGGTAGAGAATCACCCGGGGCTAGTCATGAATCTGCGTCTGGTGTAGGAGATTCTGGAGGTTTGTGACCACGGCAGAGGCAGGGCGGTGCGCAGCATTACGTTCACGCTTCCGCTTGCGGCACCTTCGGCTGTGTTGCTGAATGAGCATGGCGATTTTGTGGATCGCAAGTTCGGGAAGTGTTTTGGAAGGATTGAGTGCCATGTCATGGTGTCAAGCTGTCATTTCTCCAAGAAGGGACATCCTATACGAGTTTTGGAATTCCTGGGCGATTTTGTTGCGCGGTTGAGCAAGACGTGCCATGCTGCAAATGATGCGGAGACCTGAGCCAGGGTGGTCCAGGGGAATGAGCAACGGGCTGAATGAGTTGGCACAAGGCATCGGATGAAGCTGCCTCGCCACAATGGCGTGTTTATCTGGGGTGCGACTCAGGTATGCTCGGGCGCAGCTGACGCCTGACACTCCTTTCTTACTTCGAATGTTGAATAAGCGATGGACGAGGATATTCAGATGATGCATTGCAATACAGACTCTCATTACTCGATCGGACGCCCACTAGTGGACGACTTGAGTCAGCGAGCAGTGCAAGCAATGGGCAGTGGTCATGAGCAGTCAGGCAACTGCATTCACAAGCAGTCAGTCAATTAGGCGACAAGTCGAGATTAAATCGACAGCTTGACCACACGGTAGAACGCTGCGCCCACTGTCTCGCACCAGTGACCCCCGGCATGGCTCTGGGAGCCAATACGTCTTCCCATGCGCTCCAAGAGCTCACTCAGCGTCTGCTGCCCACTATCAGCCAGATGGACCTACATCTTTGCCGCTCCACGCAGTCTCTTCGTTGCTGCTGCAAAGTGAGGATCTGGGGGCTCATCTTGCGAGCCTATGGCTCTAAACACCACCTCTTTGCTCTTTTCCATATTGACAATTCTCCGCAGCACCCAAAGGAATCTGAAGGAGCTCTCCATCTCCCCACTGCGTTTCAGCAAGACTCTGACCTCGACCTTTGCAACCAAGGTAGTCCACGGGACACGAAGCGTCATCCACCAACAACACTCACCAGTGGAATCTCGAGAGTTGTCATGTGAAAGTGAGGCGAAGTTTTCTGGATATAAGAAATCACTCGGGTCAAAACTCTGAAACGGACATTCCAACCTCGATACAAGCACCTGCACCGAAACCACACTATCCAGGAATCACATCTTCGATCACATCATCCCTCGACTATTGAACCCTCTCGACGATGGCTGCTCTGTCACCACCAACTCAGGACACTGGCCATGAGACCGTCAGCTACCTGCTGAAGCTCCCACCAGAGCTTCGCGTCCTCATCTACGAATCATTGTGCACACGCAGCTCGCGCACGATGCAGTTAGTGCGACTCTTCGACCGCAATTCGGGAGGATTCGGCTGGCGCTACCATGGCTTAGGGCATCAGAGAGAGAAGAACGCCACTTCTCTGCTGCTTACCTGGCGCCAAATTTATCTCGAGCCCCAGTCGCTGGTTGGCGCCAGCACAAAACTCACTATCCTCTCAGACAACAGGGACAGGGACGGGTTCAGGAGCTGGCCGCCTGTGAACGGCGTTCTGGCCGAGTGCACGCCCGTGATGTCGTGCGTTGACGTCCACGTGTTCCCTCGTTATTACGATAAGTCCGGCCGGCTCGAGGAGTGGAAATGACTGAACGTAATAACTTGATGCGTTAGCGCATACGCCAGGGATGCAGAAGACGATTAGAATGGTATTGAAAGGCAGACACGCCATCCTTTTTAATGCCAGAGTCATCCTGAAGGACGGAATTACTGGGCTGGTTGATCTTGAGCTCGTCACCTTCCTCTCGAGCATGCCTAGGCGTCACAAGATCCTGGTGAAGGAGGCGAGATGGCCATCTGAGCAGGTGTCGAAATTCTTGGAGCAGGCTAAGGCACGCTTGGAAGCGGTGAAGGCATGATTGGCATGGTTAGGTGGATGCTGTTCGAATGTGAGGACTCGGCAATGGCAAAGAATGGCTATGTTTAGCGGACGTCAGCGTTTCATTCATCAATGACCATATTGACTGGGTCATATAGGTGCTCGCTTGTTGATCTGAATGAGTGCTTGTAGATTTGAATGGCTGCTCCGTGATTGGATGTATATTCATTAATTTCAGTGCCTGCTTTTACGTGGTATACTTCACTGCCTGTCGAACTGGCTGATCGCGTGATGGTGCAGGTGGCTGCCCACTTCATCGTAGGGCATGGGTGACATACCCATCGAGGGGAATTCGTCAGCTTTGGCACTGCCTCGCTCTTCATCAGCAATGTGCAAGTCGAACACAGGATTTGAACAAAACCATGATTCGCCAGAATGGCAAAATCGGTTGCAATACCAAAGCGTCGAACTGACTATCCACCGAACGACCGTTGCTTCCGAAAACCGATCAAGTATCAAGCATCGCCCCCAGCAACATCTACAAGCCGTTTTTGTTGGATCGTAAGACTGACATAGAGACAATATACTTGGCATTAAGTAGACGCGACAAAGTGCCGAGCTGCTCTCCCGCTCCTGCCTCTTCTGGAATAATGTAGCATCCGGCGCCGCGGCCCCACGATTCGAATGACTTTGGCCGAGCATGTGCTCATCACGCGCACACGGAACAAGGAATTGTTTGACAGTGAAGATGGCACCGCTGATCGCCACCAGTCCACCTCTTTTGACAACGGGCACAGCTTCTGAGAACCGCGTAAGCATAGGATACACACTTGAGCACGAATTGACGCAGCAACTGACACATTGGATGCGCTTAGAGATACGCTCGGGAGGTCCATCGCATCTGCGCAATCTAGGTCACGGCACCAATTGACATTAAGGTCATCCGCCAGTTGCAGAAGCTGGCGCATAAGTGCCCAACGATCCGTCAAGCGAAGCGGTTGGTCAGACATGCGAGGGAGGAGCGCATGATGAGTAGCGGAGGACTGATGACAAGACGCGCTGTGCGCAGTGACTGCAAAGTGGCGGTTTTCCTAGCCCGGAGAAGCCTTCCAGGAGATCGAAAGGCGCCTGCGCTGCCCGCTAGTACCGCCGAGCCTGTGAGAAATTGAGAACTTTGGTAAATCTCACGCAGCTGGGTTTGATAGTATTGTTGCGAAGTGACGAAGGCGGCTGGATCACATCGGTCGTTAGAGACCGATGCAAGAGTTGCTCGAATTGGAGGAAGAAATGGCGCACGGCGGACGAGTTGTTGCAAGTTCGTTCAGAAGGTTCGCCGATAACCATTTGAAGGAATGAGCAACGCATATGTCTGGTCTGATCTGACTCGAAAGTGAAGCTCCCGGAGCGGCATCGGTCTCTGAGAGGTGTTCAGGCTCCTGAACAATGGACAAGGTATCAAGCATTTGAGCCCGAGACCGATGTGAGCCGGAGCAGTCGCGTATCAGGTGTCCATGAGTTGAAGAGTCGTTTGAGATCATGGACGAGGATCTTGCGGGCCTTTGGAAGGCAACGAGACATGAATTCGAACCTTTTGGCGTTTTGCTGACCGACTGTTGGAGCGCGGGATTTCAACGGGTTGGCTGTGACCGCGGAGCGGGAGGCCGTTGCTCTGCGACCTTCTCTCGTCTGAGTTGTTCAATGGTGGCATTCTGTCTTTGCTACCGATCAGTATGGAAGGGAGAAATTACGGAATGCTACATCCTAAGCTGTTGCACTTCCATCGTGGAGACATGGCCATCATCGGACGTTGACTGATCTGCTATGAATCCTTGCAGAGATCCGGACTAAAATCTTCTCATTCACTCCATGTCAGGTGTGATCACATTGCTCCGCAACCCATCGATCAACTAGCGCATGGTCAGCGGTGTCCGTTTACGGCCACATGATGACGGAATACTTGCCACTTCTCGCATTGTGACTGCGCTCTTCTCCCTTATCTCCTGTAATGAGCTGGGCGAAAAGAAAGCGGTATGACATGTGAGGACGAGTCCTAGCATCATCACGGTCAGCTCAATAAAGGGCCGGGCAAGGGGTCACGTACTCCCTTCTAACCAGTCTTCCTTCCTCCTGTACGCCTGAATGAGAGCGTGCACTGGCTCCGCTGGCGGCTCGACAGGGAGGACGTCCAGACCAGCACCCGACAAGATACCCTCCTCCAAGCATCTCTCGACCCCATCCAGATCCACAATCTCGCCTCGAGCTGTATTGACTAAGACGGCACCCCTAGGGAGCAAAGAGAGAAGCTCGTAGTTGACAGAATTGCGAGTTACCCGAGTAGCAGGTGCATGGATCGATAGGACAGAAGACCTTCGGAATAAGTCTTGTAGGTTCTTCGTGCGCTCCACGCCCAAAGCCTTTTCATTGCCGTTCGGCAGATGAGGATCATAAAAAAGGACGTGAAACCCAAAAGCCTTCGCCCTCAGAGCGGTCGCAGTTCCTATCCGGCCAAGACCAAAGATGCCAAAAACAGCGCCTCGACTTCGAGCTATCAGAGGACTCGACACAGGGCAATATGGCGCCGGCTCAGGAGCACGTCGTTGCATATCATGGTGCATCAACACTCCCCTCCTCAAGCTCAAGGTCAAAGCAATGGCATGATCTGCAATCTCCTCCGTACCATAGTCAGGCACGTTGCACACAGTCACACCCTTCTTTGCCAAAGCCACGCGATCAAGTCTGTCGTACCCGACACCCATACGCACGACTACCTTGAGCTTTGGGAAGAGTTCGATGTCCTCGGCTGTGAGGTAGAGTTTTAGGATCATGAGGCCGTCGACTTCGTCTCTTAGTTCCTTCGGGAGATTGGTCCATGGACGGAGATCTGCTGTCCCTGAAGGTGCTAGGTCGGCACGGAGGAAGCGAACTTTGACTGGCGGTCGGCTTGGGTCGAGGGGCGGAGCGTTGAAGATGGTTTCCTCCAGGGCAGAGTCGGGATGCTGGCCATCGGCCTCCAGGATGGTGTAGGACGATTGATCTAATGACGAACTTGTGGTCGTCATGGTGAAGTCCGAGAAATTTACAGTGATATCGGACTAGAAGCAGATAGTGGTGCACAGGTAAGAGACAGATGTTAGGCGGGAAACATTAGGAACAGAATCAGGCGGAGAAAACACCAAGGAAACTGTGACTATGTGAAGGGTAAAGCCAGCATCAACTAGCAGAATATCGAGTGCATTGGACTGCGACAGGCGAAAGGTCGGCCGAGTTAGGCCTTTGTCGGCGAATTGGGAGTGGAGGTGGTGAAGAGTGAAGTGCTCGCCCTATCTCTGCGCCGAGGCTATTCGAATCGCGAAATGACCACGCTCCGCGTCCACCTACGCGTCATGCAACTCCATCACGACCGTCAATCGCCAATATTATCATCTGATCGTCTAGATAACAATCATGGCGCTCCTCGTCGACAAGCACCGCCCACGTACCCTCGAGGCGCTCACATACCATCCAGACCTATCTGACCGCCTCCGATCGCTCGCTGCCTCTGGCGACTTCCCGCATCTCCTCATCTATGGCCCTTCCGGAGCTGGCAAGAAGACTCGCATCACAGCTACGCTTCGAGCACTATACGGCGCAGGTGTAGAGAAGATCAAGATTGACAGCAGAGTATTCCAGACGACATCGAATAGGAAGCTGGAGTTCAACATTGTATCAAGCAACTATCATCTGGAAATCACCCCCAGCGACGTCGGGAACTACGACAGAGTAGTGGTGCAGGATTTGTTGAAGGAGGTTGCGCAGACACAGCAAGTTGATCTTGCAGCTAAGCAGAGGTTCAAGGTCGTGGTGATCAATGAGGCAGATCATTTGACAAGAGATGCGCAGGCGGCGTTGAGAAGGACGATGGAGAAGTATAGCCCGAACTTGCGGCTCATACTCCTTGCGAACAGCACGTCAAATATCATTGCGCCCATTCGGTCCAGATGTTTGCTGGTGCGGGTCGCGGCGCCGACCGAGCAAGAGATCGCGGGCGTGCTGGCGAAGGTTGGCAAGAAGGAAGGATATAAGAGCTGTGAGGGCTTGGAGAAGAGGATCGCGAAAGATAGCGGCAGGAACCTGAGGAGGGCATTGTTGATGTTCGAGGCCGTGCATGCACAGAAGTAGGGAAATGATATAGTGATGGGACGAGTCCAAAGGTTGTGCTGACACTGTAAACAGTGATAATGTGAGCGAAAAGACTGCCATTCCACCGCCAGACTGGGAGGCCTTGATCGAAGTCATTGCCAAAGAAATGATCGAGGAGAGGTCGCCACAGAGGATCTTGCAAGTCAGAGCGAAGTTGTACGACTTGCTCACGCATTGCATACCCGCTACTACTATCCTCAAGGTAAGAACTGCCTTCAGTGCTGCCGAGGACTCTGTGATAGAATGATCACTGACTCCGCGAGCAGACGCTTACGTTCAGGCTCATGCCTAAGATTGACGACGCGCTCAAGTCCGAAATCGTGAAGTGGAGCGCATTCTATGAGCATCGCATTCGCATGGGCAGTAAGGTCATCTTCCACCTGGAGGCTTTCGTCGCCAAATTCATGAGATTGTACGAGGGGTGAGTATATGACCCCGTCTGCCTTGCAAGGCCGGAAAATACTGACGATTTATATAGCAATCTGATGGGCATGGCTATTGATGAATTCGATGACTAGACTGTTATTGCTTACAGTCCCGTTGATGTCCTGTAATAAGTATGGGTCTTCCTGTTAGCGTAGGCGTTCACATGCAGTTTCGCCCCACAATGATGCAAGTGGGGTTCAATGTTTCAACAGGTAATGTTGATGGAGGCAACACGGGCACGATCCCTAAATCTATAGTCTCACTCCTGCCTACCAACTCGCCTTTGGCATTTCAGCATAAGAGAGCCGATTGGCATACAGCGTGCCACCTAACCTGGGGCAGACAACCGCGAACACCCCAAGTAAGTGACACAATGTCCTCCAACGTCATGGACACGGAAGCAGGCGGCGAGTCTCAGCAGTAAGCACGCGACATAGAGCCTGACTGCTATCGAGGATGACTGAGCGCATTCGTAGATACGAAGGCAGCCTCGGCCTCATCGACCCACACAAAAAGTCTGGAGGTCAACTCGGCAGCGCTCAGACGACACTGGATCCGTCGAAGACCAAGGAAGGGCAGCGAGACGCTGCGGCAAGAGGCGAGAGGACGGCAGAGAACATCAGGTATGGCCAGACTATCAGCGAGGGCGGCATGAGTGGGCAGACGACTGGTATGAAGGGGCAGGTGGACCGAGACGAGACTGTGGATGGAAAGCAGGATAGAAGAGCTGAAGGATACGGAGGCAGTGATGGGCATGCGAGAGATCAGGACAGGACGATTGGGGCGTAGGAGGCTAGGGTCTGGGGCAGTGCGCCGAGATCATGATGAAACCTTATGGCAAGAGAAAATGACAGGACAAACAAGGGTCCTGAGACATTACAAGTGAGACAGTATTTTCCATAGCGAAGGCTGCATATCAAGCTCGAGCACAGTGCCTGCCACTACGCCGACAGTCCAGATGCTGCAAGAATAATGTGCCGTGGGTATTTTGAACCTCTAGACCGGTCCCTCAGTCAATGCACATGCAGCGCCGTCCGCGCTCTTTTCTCCATCTCCTCAAGGCTCTCAAGGGACCACTTCTTACCTTCCACCCCTTCAAGCTGGTCCGTGGTATAGGACCAGACCTCACGTGGGCTCGCTTGCTCCAGCGGATGCAGCAGCCCCTCGTTCGCAATCTGCAGCTTTGCGTTGAAAAGATTCTCAGCGGATTTGCCAAAGAATTTCATCCGTTGGGAGTTCTGCAGGAAGCCGCAATGCGGCAATCTTCGAGGTCCGTGTTGACACGTACGGATACGCTCGTCGTAGAATGGAGGCTCGGTTGGACTTCATGGTTGAGTATTCGGCATATCATACTACCTCCTAGAGCTGAACTGGCGCCGCGATCGTCCTTGGGCTAGCGGACTTGTGGAAGGGCTTGGGTGGGCGAGAATTGGACGAGGCAGGTGCGATTTCTGTTGAAGAGATAGTCGTAAACGTGATCTCGTAATTCACACGGAAGACCTAGGAGCGCAGGCTCGGCGTGTCCTTCGAGTTGATGAGACATTTCTGAGAGTGCTTACTTGCGTGAGGCATTGGAAATGGAGATGGTGCTTGTGGGAGCCTGGTCTGCGACATCCCCCACACAGTTGCAGTGCGCAGATGCGTTGCAAATGAAGAAAATGAGCATATTCTGGCAGTGCTTTTGGACAGAAGAGCGGGACGTAATTCGTTATGCGATCGATGCATCTATCAATGGCTTAACTTGCTAAAACAAGCGACTGCTAATCCAGACATTCGACTGCTTGTTCGCACGAGTATCTATGAGATGAGCCGCATAAGTTCTTCTGAAAGCGCTCACACGCTCATCTGCTGATGAAGTGGTCAAAAGGTTGACTGATCGCAGCGTTGTTGAATGGAGATGATTTGTCTCAAGGTGGTGCGTGGGGCGTCAAGCTGAGGCACCTACAAGCGAATCTTTGTCAGCGAGTCTGCTTTCTCAAATGAACTATCGGTGAAGCAGATGTGATATGCTGATGTGGGTCAGACATCCAAGGAAGATTATACGCTCAACGGCTCCTCAGTGTTAGGTTCTAAGTCGAGGGCTCACGTGGAAACTGCGAATGTAGGAACGATTTTCATCATCCAGCAGAAATACGAAAATAGTGAAAAAGGATGACGACTGACCTGGTGTTGTGTGCTGCTGGCAAGACGTCGAAACGAGCTGGCGAGGCTCGGAGCACGGCGAAGGAACCTGGATTCGTAATCTGTAGACCGTCAGCATACGCTCGTGAGCATGTCGTTGCTGTAGCATAGGGATGCAGGAGGAGGTTCATCAGACGAAGGTTACTGGCAAGTATTACATCCACCTTTGGAGTGGACGGACAGACTGGCTTCTTCAAGGGCGACTCAGTTGGGAAAAGAAGACATGTTTATGTGTTATCATCTCGCGAATGCTTTGCTTTGTGTGCATAAAGAGTACACGTACCTGATGGAATCGGCTGCTGCCAGCTACAAAGGCAACAGCAATAGTTGAGACGCTGATGGTGAGCGTAAGCAGACCGACGTTTGCGAAGTTGAAAAATTTTTTTTTTTTGGCCATTCGGAGATTTCGGCTGTTTCATTCCGGGAAGCTTTGGCCACATGCACACCCCCCACGTGACAGCAGAGTCGCGACGGGACCATCACCAACCACCATCACCACAGACCATCACCACAGACCATCACCACAGACCATCACCACAGACCATCACCACAGACCATCACCACAGACCATCACCGCTCTGTTGCGCGCCCAGTCTTTTTCGTCTCCCATACATACCACTCGACATCGACAGCGGCTCATCAGGATCTACGCGTGACCATACTACCTTTGCGACTCGCCAGGCGCGCTCTTGAAGGCATCACGGAGCTTGCTGTCCACTGTCACGGTCCGTCTGGATTGGAAGACACTTCAGTGCGTCGCGGCGAGACCGATCGCGTACATCTGCCGGCTTCTTCAAGCTGTCTAGCCTCTATTGGGGCTGTCAAATCCTGCCGACCATTCGCCCTTCTCTCACCCGAGCCGGCAGTCCGTTCTTTGCGCATTACGGTGTACATGGCTACTTTGGTCGGAGGGAGGTCTTGACGCGACAAAGGATCTCTATGCGTCGTGCTGCTGGCCTTGGATCAGATACGCGACCCCTTCGCCGGGGAAGGCGCGATCGAGTGGCATTGAGGCAGTAGGGTCCGGACTGGAATCAGCTGGCAACCGCGACAGCGAGGTACGGCAGCAAACATGATGACAGCCTACCAGCCGCAGCCAGGCATGCATCCGGCAATGCAGCATGGGCACCCGGGAATGCCGCCGAATCCACAACACATGGGGCAACCAATGATGCACCCAGGTCAGGGACAATCACATGCCAGCCAGACGCAAGCGATGATGGCGATGCAACCTGGTGCAAATGGGCCGATGGGCGGAATGCCGGGGGGACAACATCCAGGCGGAGGTGGCATAGGCATGCCCGGCCAGCCCGGACAAAGTATGGCAGGTGGAAATCCAAATGCACACGCGTTAAGTCACATAAACCCGCAGGCGCAGATGATGCAGCAAGCGCAGATGGCACAGATGCAGGCGGCGAACCCTCAGTTGGCTCTGCAGCAACAACAGCAGATGATGGCTCATCGAGCAGCAATGCAGGCGCGGGCAAATGGCATGATGGGTATGCCACAAGGCGGAATGACTCCGCAGCAGATTCAGCAAATGCAGCAATTCCAACAGCAACAAGGGATGCATGGTGGCCAGGTTCAACTACCTGCACACTTGATGCAGCAGCAAATGGCCTTGCGGATGCAGCAACAGCAAGCCCAACAGCAAGCCCAGCAATCGCAACAGCAGCAACAGATGCAGCAGCAGCTAGCCATGCAGCATGCCAATTCGCAGCAAAGCAATCAAGGCCAGCCATCCCAGGGAAGTCAATCAGGTCAGCAAGGCCATCAGCCACAAATGCGGCCGCCATCCCGCATCGACAACCCAAACCAGCAGAACCAAAGCGGTCCGCAACCACCACCGCAACCAGGCCAGCAAGCTCAACCGACATCACAACAACCACCTCAGCAGAATCAGCAACCGACTGCTCAGCCAGGTCAACAGCAAGGCATCAGCCAGCAGCAGCAGCAACAGGCGCAACAGCAGCAGCACATGCACCTCCAACAGCAGCAGCGCATGCAGATGATGGCAAGACAGCAGCTTCAGAGGCAGCAAATGCAAGCTCAGGCGCAGGCTCAGGCGCAGCAGCAACAACAGCAGCGACCCACCGGCATGTTCATATTGCATGTTAATTTGCTAGCTAACCATCTCAGCAATTTCAATTCGCAAAATGGCAAAGATCTCAACATGTGGACAGAATTTGTGGATAAGCACTTTCATCCGGAAGGTCGACTATTACATAGCTTCGACGAGACTCCAGCGGGTGGCAAGGTGAAGCAGTACGAGGTGTTACGACCAACAATCGCAAGATACTTCTGGACATACTTTGAGTCTGGCGCACATTCACTGCAATTGCATGCGGAACAAGCCCGTGAGTTCCAAATGCCGGAGAACAGGACTCGAGTGCAATTCTCCAGCGCGACGTTATCGGTATCATACCCAACCGGGGCGCGATTGGAAATGTCCGGCCAGCTAGGTGTCCTTTTTGCACCACAATCAGAACTGATTGAGTGCTTGGAAATTCAACAAACGAGCTTCGAGGAGTTGATCACACGTTCAGAAATAGAAAGGCGGATGAACGAGTTCTCGCCAATGATGGATACCAAGTCGCCAAAAATGGCTAAGAAGAATCTCCCGAAGGCACAACAGAAGATGCAGCAAACCGGATTCACCATCGATCATCTACCCAAAGTCAACAAGGGCACTATGGGCGTGACATCTAGAGTTCAGCAGTTCCTTGAGGTTAGTTATCAGCTGTCTCTCATTTCAGTGTTAGATGGCTGACTCTGGTACAGGTCGGCGAAACAATGTGCGTCATGTCAGAATTGATGCACTTCGCGCAAGAGAAGAAGCTGCGACCCGAGGCAGCGTTGGATGCGTGGGTACAACAGCAAGAAGGCCAAGGCGGACAGCAGCAAGGCACTCCGCAAATCAACCTTCCGCCTAACGGCGTACAGATGGGTAACAGAACGCTGAGTATGGGGAACATGCAGATGCCCGGACAGCAGGGTCAGTTCTCGTCGCCGAACGTCTCCAATATGAACCTGCCAATGCAACAAGCCAACGGCATGAATGGCTCGCCACACATTCCGAATCACCCAGGTCTGCAGCCTGGAGGCATGAACGTCCAGGGCAATAGTCACACGCCCTCACCTCATCAGAGCAACATGGCGGCGCCGCCGATGGTACCGCAGCACTCTCAGCAAGGTACAAACAGCTCTGCAGCTAGTGCAAGCACCAGTCCGAACGTCAACAACAAACGAAGACGAAGCGCTGTGAAGATGGAAGAGGAAGGTCCAGATGCCAATCAAGGAGGCAACAGGATAAAACCTAGCCCTCGCATGAGCAAAAAGGCCAAACCTGGTGGGTGACGAGCGAGAGTATTTGGGCTTTTGCGTGACAGCCTAGAGGCTGGAGGATATCTGCTTTCATCCACAGCTTCTGGGATACGCGGAGCAGCGGAACGCATGACGCTTTGGGAGGCAGCGAAGGTGTTGAATATGCATGCTGGTAATGATTATTGCTTTTCAAGGAAACGTCACGCATGGATTGTGCCAGATAGTGGATATGGTATAGCACCTTGTACGATATGGACATTACTCCTACCTCAAAAGAGGCCTGCAAGATCCTGCGCTATTGTTCACAGAGCTGATGTGATGAATGTATGCGCTTGCAGGGCGTGACGCGGTCAAAGGCAAGGAAAACAAAGACTACTTATCTCTTGATCAGCCAAGAGTCAGCGGGAGAACTGCAGGTCCACCTCGCATGAGCTATCGATATCGCGGGACTTGTTTATGCTCAAACTCCGTTGACAAGTTGTCGATTCTGCGGATCACGAAGCCAGCCAGTACGTCTCATCGTCGTTGCGACCGCATGCGAAGAGTTGCGAGAAATACTATCTCCAGTGAGAAGCCGATACGAGAGTCTCAAAACGCGCATCGTCAACATGACTTGTACTCATGAGCATCAAGCGGTGTTCTGCATCGTGCTAGGCCAAGGACCTCTGTAGGTCGTCGAAGGGACAGTGCCCAAGGCGCCTTTTATCTTGAGGCCATTGTCCTCTCGTGAGCATGGCCAGCCTAGCCACGGTCATTGGACGCCGCGGAAATCTCCACGACGGGAACGCCGCGCTGACGGTATATCTCCCGAGAGCTTTGCCTTGGAGGAGAGGCATTAGGGCCAAAGCACTGATCTATTGCGAGCTGCAACGTGAGAAATTTGCGAGCCAGCGGCAGAATCCTGAGATCAAGGAGGTAAACCTTCCTGTCTTGCTCGCAGGCGTATCGGTCAACCTGGTAGAGGCTGAAATCCCAAGAATGCCACCAGAGCCATCCTGGGTATCCAGCAGCACGAGCGACATAGTGAAGCGCTTCTGCTCCCTGAGAGCCACATAATTCTACTTTCCGGTAAGGTTAGTGAGATTGCACACACCCACGACACAGATCTGTCGGCACACGTGGTCTACTCACTTTCCGATGCGAAGGATGTGGTCCTGAAGGGTTGAGGAGAAAGACACAGTCTCACCCTCTCTGGGACAATGCTGCCGCTGGGATATACGATGCTCTATTCGCCGAGAACCGCAGAGGAGGTTATGATGTGCGCGCAAACGACGATGGTGTTACGCGAGCTGAAGCTCGCAAATGAAGCAAGGCAATCCCATGTCGGAAGTCCTGCCCGATGTCGAAATGAGTGTGTTCCCCTGAATTGGGCTTACTGCCACCTCAATGGTGCAAGTTCAATCGTCCCCATCGATATCGAAAAAACAACAACATGACAAGGGTCACGAGAGCAACGACAATGGATAGCGACTGTCCTACTTATAAGTTTTTAGTCGCCCCCTTTGGCAGCCTCGGCGAGAAACGCGTCCAACATATTTTAAATTCGTCCCGAGATAAAGTCCACGCAGTCTAAACCTTCTTTTTGCCTTGCGACCAAGCCTGGGGACCAAGGGTGCATGAAACTCTGGAAGGATCACTCCATGCATGCCAGGTATCCCCTTGCGACTCATTATTCTCGGAGCGAACTCCATCGACCTTCCAGCTGCGCCAGCGACGCCACATCCAGGCCAGTCCGAGGGAATCATGCTCGCCACCGACTGGGCTGCAGAACCAGACTACTTCCAGGCGTAGTCCTCTCGCGTCCAGCAGTGCTGCGATTTGTGCAACCGGCAGCCCACGAAGCACTGTCGCCAGTCTGACGGCAACCTCAGCTCATGAGCAGCCCACTATGCTGCTCACGACCAGTCGCTGGATGCATGCCTGGACACGATTCTTCTTCGGCTGGCCCCACCCTCAATGTGCAGCGAAAGAAACCGCTTGGCTGGACGGAGTGCGAGGACTTGCGGCCTTCCTTGTAGTCATGAACCACTTCAATCTGGAATGGCTGTCCATGGTCGCCGATGCGCCGTACGGCTCAGCGATCACCACAGACCTGAATCCTGATGGTATTTGGTACTACAAGAAGGGAGAGCGTGTTTGGGAAATCTGGAGACTTCCAATCTTCAGGATTTTCGTGAGCTCTGGAAACGCACAAGTGGCTATATTCTTCATTCTGTCCGGATTTGTGCTCTCCTGGTCACCATTGGCGACATTGAGGACGGGCCGAATGGACAAGCTCGCCCAGTCTCTGGGGTCTTCAGTGGTGCGAAGATGGTTCAGACTATACTTGCCATGCTTCATTGTGAGCTATCTCTACTGCCTGAAAAGAGTGTTTCTCGAGTATTCAGGCGTGCTTGGAGTATTCAGTGAGCTTTGGGATTTCGCCAAAACCATGAAGGGATGGTCCAACCCTTTCGAAACCTCACAAAAGCTGTCACTTGCAGCAAACAATCCCTACGACTACGTGATGTGGACCATACCATTTGAATTTGGCGGGAGTATCTTCGTGTACGTCCTCCTCCTAAGCCTGGGAAGGATACCGGACTACAGACGCAGGGCTATGTCGATGGCTTTCGTGTCACTGTATGCGTTTTACCATGCGTACTGGTGCCAGTGGCTCTTCGGCACCGGAGCGATGTTGGCCGACTACGTGCGACAGCATGGCGGGTTTGCACAACTATCGCAGCACAACAGTCGACCAAGGTCTCGTTTATGGGCCTTCGGGCTGATGCTGGGCCTTCTGATTATGGGACTTACCAACAAGCACGATTCTTGGGATGCGTTTGGTTATCAGTGGCTTCACGCCCTCAAATGGCCGCCAGCATACTACCCTGCTGCCCCCGGGCGGCAGGTGTGGGGCATCGGAGCCATCCTGTTCATTGTCAGCTGCTCTCACCTGAATACTGCCCGCAAGTTCTTCGAGCTCGGCATTTTGCAGTACCTGGGCCGGATCAGTTTCATGATATACCTTGACCACATTCTAATTAACGAACTTATTGCGTTGCCGTTGCGCACGCTCCTATATGACACGTTTTGCGCGGTGGAGCACGACGACGTCTTGCACTCTACTATTTATATGGCCAGCACTTTTCAAAGCATTGCATTTTATTGCATCAATTGGATGGTCAGTGTCCCGATTGCTGCGAGCATGGCTCACTTTCTCGAGATCTGGGTCGATAGGCCATGCACAGCGTTCGGCAAATCGCTTGACGAGAGACTCGTCCAGGGGCCTCAAGGTATGGAAGGTCACGGTCATATAGAGGAAGCGATGCTGCCCACAGACTCGACTGGGCTCTCAGATGTCGCAGGGAATGCCAGGCTCGAGATGAGCGAGGCTGACAGAAGAGCCCAGCGCCTCATTTAGTGATGTAAAAATGGTTGAATTACTTTGCCACCCTTGCTGGTCGCTTCAATTGATCCCTGATAGTACTAGCTGCTCAAGCCATTCGCATCGCTGTTCGCCACGACCATGTCCCTGCTTCCTTGACGTCGATCGAGCCGCAGTCCGCACGTCCTCGTCCACACTGGCAGCCCAGCTCTGCAACAATGCAAGCACTCGTGCCTTCTCAAAATCTCCTTTCGGCTGCGGAGCACGGCACAGCAGTTTGTGAGACAGCTCGAGCCGCAACAAGACGGCCAAAGTAGGCTTGTCACCATCCAGACCTGGTTTGAACCAAATCTCGGTCGCTAGCGAAATGAAGCAAGAGCTATAGCCGGCCTTCACTGCATCTTCCAGCTGAGCAAACTTGGTCGCGTACGGTCGCGTTGATGCTGCTAGTTCTTCGACAACGCCAGATATTGCGAGAGCAGATGCTCTGATCGCCGAGGCGTCAGTAGGGTCTCTAATGTAGGGCAGTAGCCAGAGGCGCATCGTGAATGTCTCTGGGAGTAGTGCTGGATGCCTGTGTGGATCTTTCTGCCACTCAGCTGTCCTGAGGCTGTCGATCAGGTAAATGATCTCTTCGATTACAGGACGGCAGAATTCGTGCCAACAGGTAACCGCATCATGTTCGTGTATCTGCGGTCGCAGCAAGGAGGATTTGAACGTCATCCATGCGCCAGTCGCCAGTCTGATCGCCTCGACGCCTCCGGAAGCTGCATCGACGATGGTCCTTGCTTCACGCAAGACTTGTCGCTGTACGTCCACATAAGTAATGCCATCAGGTCTCTGGCTTTGCCATCGCTTTTTCAGCAATCCAGCGGTGCCTAGAGACGTCCTGTCGTACACGAGCAATCCCCACTGATTCCACAGGCTCTCGAAGTATTTCCAGGCGTCGGTCCGCCGGGCTTTCTCGTTATGCTCCACAGCATCAAGCACCTCGAGGACACATTGTGGCTTGTCAAGATTGACGATTACCCAGTCCCAAGCTATTTGATACCATGCGCGCGGCAGCCAGTCCACGCATGGCACGAGCAATGCGTTGAACACCCGGATTCGACTCGGGACTAATGGTAGTGCAGACAGATCCAGATCCAGACCCACACTGCGTACGAAGACGTTGAGCCATCGCCTGGTGTTCGTTGCTGAAATCTGCAGGAGCGGCAATATTACTTCATCGAGGTACTGCTGTCTGATACTACCCAACGAGTCCCACCGGGATCCACAAGGTGTCAGCAGGGCAGCCAGGATGGGTGGGACTTCATATGCGTCATTCCCAATGTAGATCTCTGGGACCGCGCACTTGGCTTCAGCTTCTTGCCATTCTGATTCGCTCAATGGATGACGCTCATTCATCGACGCAGCCACAGGCATAGCATGTTGACGTAGTATACTGATAACTTCTAACTCGATGGCATTGCTCTTTGTCTCCAGCAGCCTTGAGATCAAGCTGTCGACTACTGCAGCACGGATATCGAGGTGCCTGACATGGATTAGAAGGCCGTCGAGGCTTTCAACAATGTCTGCCTCAGGCATCGACTGGAGGTCCGTCATGATTTGAGCCACCATTTTGACTGTCGACACCTTGACAGTCGACTTTAGAGGCTGCATATCCACATCGCCGGCCTGTAGGGCTGCTGAGACTTGATGTTTCAGCATTTCCTGGATGTCAGAAGCAAGTGTCCGAATGAAGCGTTGCGATGTGCCAGCTGATAGTCGATTGATCAGCCCTCTGCCAAGGATCTGACGATGCCAACCGCTGTCATCTGGACGTGCCAACACGACCTCCTTGACCAGATCAAGAGCGGTCGATGGACGATCGCTCCTTGCCAACAGCTTGATCAGCTCGAATGTATGCTGGACACGACCGTAATCAGAAGGTCTTTGAACTGCAAAAGATTGGAAGAGCTTTTGTATCAGGCGATGCAGCAGACTAGGCGGCACATCCGCGATCAACGTCGTCAGCGTAGCCATTGCTGTGTGGTCAAATGTCTTTGAACGTCTCTCCAGAAACTGGTCATCCAAGAACATGGCTGGGTAGCGCACTCTGTCAAAGGCAGGAAACGGTTTGGAAAGGACTGAGTCGGCTCCAACGCCCAGGTTACTCTCCACATACAGGACTGCAGAGACGATAAACGCCTCTTTGATTGCCGGCGATGCTGCCCGCAACGACTCTCCCGCCCAGAGTGACGGCTGAGCTCGGCCAGCCACGGAAGTCTTGCCGGCGCGAAACCTTGTATCTATAGTTGACCTGGAGGATGTTCGACCCATCATACAGTCGAGAACCAGGCCGTTGAGGTCCTGGGCCATTTCCACGTATCGCTCGGGCTCCGGAGACGGATTCCATGCGATGGGATCATCGGCTGGGGGGCGGCAAACACGGCGGCAAGGGTTGAGGCTGCGGATCTTGGACGAAGGAAACATCGACTTTGGCCTCCTCAAAGAGCCGCTTCCAGTACCGATATGCCACGGTCTGTTTCATTCGACCTCCGCTCAGGTTCTCGTAGGCGTACGTCCATGCTGCTTTCGCCCGTGCAAGCCGATCCTCGCTGTCGCGTGGTATGTTGACATATAGGCACAGTGCTTCTCTCCAATCATCAACGAAAGGTCCAATTGCATCCTGTGTCTCGTCATTATACTGCGACGTTTTCTGCAACGCGATCTCCGCATCCACGAATACAATATCCTTCGCTTTTGCTTCTAATCAGGGCATTTTGCCAGATTGGAATGTTGAGCCCCTCAAATGAGCAACTTGGAGGCATTGGATCGGCAAACCTCTTGGCCAGGGCGCGGGCAAACCAAGGACGGCGGGCCTCGACTCCGCTCTGTACTTACTCCACAGTGCGTCACGGCACCTGGCCAGTACGTCCAGGAACTGAACCTTTGCCTGGCGCAGCTTGCACGGCGAGAGCCCCTGAAGAGGACCTCCAATATTTCGGAAGTTCAACTTTTCATGCCCAGGTGTAAGACCTATTCTTTCCATTGCTAGGCAGGTGCTAGTTGTTCCCTTCCAGACAGCGTTGTACGTCCTAGTGTCAGAAATTTGTAATGTACTTTCCCAGTTGTCGAAGGCTTTGATTCTGCGCTGTACGACCATCCCGAAAAGCTCCCGGACGGCGTCCCAGTCTGGTGAATGGTAGCCGGGCTCGCGAAGAGCTCCAACGGCAGTGTTGAGCAGCAGGAGGCAGACAGAATTTCCCGCGGTGACAGCTCGTTGCACGGCATTCAAAGACCAAGGGAAATCACCTTGCGCGTTAAGTCCTGCCAGAAGATCGAGACTTTGGTCCATATGGAGCATGCTTCTTGTGTACAACGCTTTCACGGTCAGAGCATCTTTGTTGAACCCTCTCGCCCAGGACAGTACGTCCATGTAAAGCTGCGTGTCTCCAGACGCTAAAGCAAATCGGATTGCATCTTGTGCCCAACGGGCTCGATCAACCTGTTCTCGGCTAGTATCGGCTTTCTGCCTCCTTCGCTGTGTCGCTTCATCCGCTGCTAGCCTTGAATCGTCTGTGCTCCGAGTAAGGTATATGCGAAGCAGGCTTGGATCATCATCACTTTGGCCCACGAATAATCCGGACAAGCCTTGATAAGTAAGCACGTTATTAGAGCCTCGAGCCGTGATGAGCTTATCGAGAAGGTTCAAGCCTTCTTCAGAAGGCAGACCCAGGAAAAGGCGAGCTGGCCATCTGCTCAAAGCCTTATCAATCTTGAGGCACGCTTCGTCGTCCAGATCTACCGAGATGCCTGGCAGATGCTGAAGCAAGAGCTTGAGCAGTGGCACACGTAGTCGCTTTGGGGCGACCAGGACGAGAGAGGTGATCTCGGCTGTTGCACTACATGTTGGCACTTCAATATGGCGGAGCATAGAGACAAGTTGGTGCTCAAGCTCGGTCGATCTTCGACTCCATATAACTATCAAATTGGTGACCGTGTCATCCGATTGATTGGGGAGCTTCCATGTTGTATTCGTCTGGTCCAGGTATTTTAGAACCACCTCGAGAGCGTTGTTCATCTCGAGTACTGGGATTCGTTTGCGGTTTCGATGGAGCCTTCGCACCAGGACTGAAATGGGGGGATCGAAGTTTGGTGGCAATCTGTTCGCCTTGCAAGCAATTTTCATGCTGTCCAAAACAAACGTCGTGCTTGCCGATATCCCAGGAACATGGCCAGGCTCGTCTGGATATCGCTGGCCAAGGGGTCTGTACCAGTCCGCCCCGCGTGGTGGCTGCTCGCCTCGGTCCAATGCTTGGAGATATTCGCCCTTAAAAGGTTTGAATGAGCTCTGATCAGAGAAGTGTGCAGCGGACGTGGTAGTGCTTGGACGGAAATCCAGGTCAGTGCCATGTTGGCCGTGCACGCCGGCAGCAAGTGGCGATAAATGTTGGCCAGAGGCCGGACATCTGGATTATCGCAGCCAGACGACAGAAAGTACTGAGGCAGTAAAGAGCAAAGGAGTTCAGTGACAAGTTCCTGTCGTTCACTGCGCAGTGCTTGAGACTCGCTGGTCTTGCCTATGAGCTTGCAGAAGAGATCAACCTCATTGACAGCTGCCTGGGCCAGAAAGCCGACCAGCCCAGAAGCCCCATTGACAGCTGCCCATACCGTTAGCATACTACCAGTGCGGAACCACTTGGCAAAACGTCGAATGGCATGATCTCGAACGTAGATCGAGTGTTGCTGCCAGAGGGCGTCTCGGAGTATGGAGAGATGCGTGCACACACCGAGCCAGATGGTGTACACTCGGGGTGGCACCAGCTCAGACGCGATTGCGTCCAGCACTTGGCTGTTCAAGTCAAGAGGCTGCGCGTGTTTCAAGGCGGTTGTGAAATATGCTGCAACATCCTTCTCGATGCCCGTACGAATCGCCTGAAGATCGAGCTGAACTGCCATGTTGTGGATTGCACAGATGCAAGCTCGATATAGAATCGAATGGAGGATGGAATGAGGACTTGTACTTGGCGAGCGGCAGTGGCCGCATAGTTGTGGTGACAAGCGGCACGGTGACTAGAAAGGGAAGTAGCGGTAGTCGGCGGTCGCTGTGCCACCGGCCCCAATCCATGGATCGCGTATTCGACAAAGTGATGACTGATCTTGATGACTGATGTTGGCCTTGGATAGAAGGTGCCTGATGTACATATTCAGGCGACCAGTCGCTCGTCATCGCCCGCTGGGCAAGCAGTTCTGAGAGCCGGCAACGGCAGTCGGACTGAATCGCGCCAAGACCGTATATATCGATGAAGGAAATAGATTCGGTGACTGGAGGTTCCATCGTTCTTTATCGATAACGAGAGGAGAATACCCCTCCCCCACCGAGTCATGCCCGGGAGCGGGATGACGCAGACACGGAAAATCTCGGCGCACCTCGAGAAACAAGCATGTTGTGCGCAAAGGCATCACCTGTCGGCTCAGGAGCGAGAGCATTGTGGCACACGACAATGTCAGTGAGAAGCTGCTGCCAGCGCGCACTGCGCGTCAAAAATTCTCCAGGACCACATGCAGGGAGATGTTATGCCACTGCTGCTATAGCAGCTTCCACTCTGCCGGCAGGATTCAAGAATGCGATCGAGGTATGATGATGCCGCCGGAGAAGCATACACGCCTACACCGGCCAGCGGGATGCTGACAGCCTGTGGTGCAGCGGGAAACGCGGTTGCCAGCGCCGGACCCGCCAGCAGACTCGCAGACAGCACGTCTGGTACATGCGCAAGCCCCGTACATGGTGCCGACGTATGTGCGGCCGCCTGTCATGATGCAGAAGGGTGAAGGGTGTTACATCTGGGACATGGAGAATCGGCGGTATCTAGACTTCACTGCCGGTATCGCAGTCAATGCGCTCGGGCACTGCGAGCCAGAGATCAGCAAGATCATGTACCAGCAGGCACAGACGCTCATGCATTGCAGTAACTTGTACCACAACCCCTGGATCGGCGCCTTGAGTCAGTTATTGGTCGAAAAGACAAGGGCGGCGGGTGGCATGAGAGACGTAGGCAAAGCATTCATTTGCAACTCAGGCAGCGAGGCCAATGAAGCTGCTATCAAATTCGCGAGGAAGTACGGCAGGTCCGTACAGCCTGATGGCAGCAAGCATGAACTGGTCAGCTTCCAGAACTCTTTCCACGGACGGACCATGGGCTCGTTGTCCGCCACGCCGAATCCCAAATACCAGAAGCCCTTCTCGCCAATGATACCAGGCTTCAAATACGGCACATACAACGACATCGCAGCGATCAACGACCTTGTGACCGAAAACACTTGCGGCGTCATCATCGAGCCTATTCAGGGTGAGGGCGGAGTCAATGTCGCAACGCCAGAGTTCCTCCTGGCGCTCCGGAAGCGTTGCACCAAGGTCGGCGCCGTACTCATCTACGACGAGATCCAGTGTGGGCTAGGCAGGACCGGCAAGCTCTGGGCGCATGTAGACCTGCCACCCGAGGCTCATCCCGACATTCTGACCACTGCGAAAGCCCTCGGGAACGGCTTCCCGATTGGAGCGACGTTGGTAACAGACGAAGTGTCCAGCAAGATCGTGACGGGCGACCATGGCACGACTTTCGGCGGAAACCCTCTTGGCTGCCGAGTCGCGCATTACATCGTCAACCGACTCGCAGACCCAGAGCTGCAGAAAGATGTCGTCAAGAAAGAGGCGAAATTCAGGCTGCACATGGTGCGGATACACGAGCGCTTTCCAGAAGTCGTCAAGGAGGTGCGAGGGCGAGGTCTAATACTCGGCATGCAGCTGAGTGCTGACCCGACGCCTGTCATCACCGCCGCCAGAGAACGAGGCCTGCTCATCATCACATGCGGCACCAACACGCTCAGATTCGTGCCGCCTCTTGTCATCAGCGAGCAGGAAATTGATGAGGGAATGACAATCCTAGAGGAGGCAATGACGGCTGTTTTCAAGGAGCCGGGTCATGTACCTGGCACTGATGGGCAGCAGGAAATGCGATCCAAGCACTAAATGACATTGCAGTTTAAATTAATTTCTTGCCGCTCAGCTCGGATAAGCACATCCAGCAGGCTGATGTGCGGGTCAAAAGTGCTTCTGGAATTACAGCGAGGCGTTACGGCGTAGCATCTGGATAATAAACATAGAGCCGACTCCATTGGCGGAATCATGAACATTTGCTCAACTGGTCGGTGCAAATTGGCGACTCTCGAAAATCGTCGGCAGACCCTTTTTCATTTCTCGTTTAGTACCTGTCAAACAATCAGTCCATGCGTCAACCGGCTCGATGAGCTGACTGAGCGACTTGAAATCTGTCATACATGTAAGGTCACGGCACAGACCTCGGAACTTATCCTCAAGTGACCCCGCAACCTACGCGGATTTCTGACTTTCCGCCCGACCTTGGACCTTGTCCGCAGGCTTTTCCTTCACGGCATCGACTAGGAACCATGTCGGCTTCATCAGCCTCCTTTCCACCCGCGCAGGGATCGAGAGATCCTCGCAAAGGTGCCTCAAGATCTCCATCGGCGCACACGGCCAAGCGCCAGAAAGTCACCAGAGCCTGCGATCGATGCAAAGCAAGAAAGGTGTGAATGGAATGATATACATTTGTGGGGAGAGAGAGAGAGAGAGAGAGAGACTGATCTGTCTCAGAGGAGGTGCAGTGGCGAACAGCCTTGCACTGTGTGCTTGAGTCATGATGTGGCGTGCACGTACGACGCGAGCTATACACGAGGACGACTTGTTGGACCGCTGCCGTCGAGTCGGATAGAAAGGTGGGTGTCAGATTTAAGTGATCGTATGTGTCAGATTAGCATGGCGAGGCGAGGTCATGAGACAGCACTCGATGAAACAAGCAGTCGGACGGTAGTCAAGGTGTCAAATGCTTGACAACTTGTTGGCGGCGATACGGACGAGCTCTTGATGACCCACCAAATCTGGTCCTCGTTCTGACGGATGAGATACTGCTCGACTGATCGAGTCGTTTGGTGATCGATGGTAGACTGATTGATGCCGATCAAGTCACTGCTTGGTCGACGCAATGCTCGATAGCCTGTTGGAACCATGGTTGACACACGCAATCACTGGAGGCCATGCGCCATACGTTGGTGATACCGTCGCGTCTACTCTGTCCGTCAACCGGGAAAGTTGGTGACTGGTGGTTGCGGTAGCGATGCTGACATTGCTTCTACCAGGCCCAGCAGCGCATCATTGACAGACAACTACAAAACGTCACCGCGACCAAATGTGACATCCGAGGAAATCGCCCATTATGCTGGACCTAGCTCGGCGTACTCATTCCTTCGAAGGGCGTGGGAGCGCTTCGGGCAAACCAGTACCGCTGAGCCTGATCTCAGCGCAACCGGGACGGACGATGGCGGCCCTATCAGTATCTCAGTATTCGCCTTTGGTGATCGAGAAATCCCGAAGGTAGTAGTTGGCGAGCTAAAATTGGCCAGTCGTGAAGAGACCGCACGTCTGCTGCGCATATACTTTGAGCTCGCAATGCCCACTTATCGCTTCCTCCACCGGCCGACTGTCGAGCAGTGGCTGAGTCTACTTCACGACGAGGACGGTAGAAAGAGTCTTAAGCCTACGCAATCAGCCACTGTTCTGATTGCATTGGCTACGGCATCGCTATTTGGACGTGATGAGGAGCACTTCAGCAAAGCAGCAGACGAGAAGGGCTTGGTGGAGGCCGAGCGGTACTACCAACAAGCGCAAGTCATTCTGGCCAATGGGACTGGTCGAGGCAGGATGGAGTCGGTACAGTCACGTCTGGCTGGCTGTCTCTACTTGTTGCACACTTCCCGTCCAAATCAGGCGTGGTATGCATTTGGCACAGTGACGCAGCTAGCCTTTACCTTTGGCCTTCATCGGAGGTGCGGCAGAGGCTGTCCGCATAATAGAATCGAAGAAGAGTGCCGCAAGAGGACCTTCTCGGCGGTCATCACTCTTGACACGTACTTTGGAGTCATGCTTGGGAGGCCTGTATTGGTACATGAATGTGATTGCGACCAAATGCCACCCGAACGCATTGACGACTCGACCCTCACAGTCGATGGATCTCGTACACCACTACTGCGACAAGAAGACAGCGTCATTGAGGCCTCAATCCTTCATGCCAGACTTGCGCGCATCGTGAGACGAGCGGCTCGCGAATTGTACGGAGTGTCACAGAAGACCGAGCAGCGTAAAGCAGAGCTGGCCGCAAGCCTAACGCGAGATGTTGCTGCATGGCACGCTTCGCTGCCAGTCGTCATCTCCGGTGCCGTTCACTTGTCCAGCCTCATCCCGCTCTTCAGGAGACAGATCACGGTCATCAAGCTGGCTCACGCACATGCGTTGATGTTCATCAACCGGCCAATGCTTGTGGTGGATTCTCTGCTCGAGGCTGAAGTTGAGCCTCAGATAACGACATGCCTTGAAGCCGCGAAGGGAGTGCTAGATCTATTGAGCAGCCCACTAGCGAACACTTCCACGTTCCCAGCATTTTGGTTTACGCAGTACGTCGCCTTCACCGCCTTGTCAATAACGTTCATCTCCATCATTAGGCGAAGGCGGAAGGGGCAAGACATCAGCCCGGAGGTCGAGCAACAGTTGCGGCGAGCTGAGCCCATCCTGACATATCTCACACAAGCCATGTCGACTAACGCACCGAGCTTGCGGTATAGCGTTGTGCTTGGAGAGCTGCAGAAGGAAGCGACTAAGTCGACAAAAATTGGAACTTCGAACTTTGTATCGCAGCAAGCTTCAAAAGCCAATAGCGTCAGCAATGATCAATTGCCGTCTGAAAAGACGAGCCACTCGCTGCAGCCGCCTCCGATCAGCAATGAAATGGGTACGCAGTTGCGAGGTCCTAATTTTATGCAGACCCTTGCCTTGGCCGGTAACGATGACTTTCTAAGCCTCGAGCCAGACCTCTGGCTGCAGCTCGATGCGTTTCCTTTTTGTAAGATTCCTGAATAGCTCTGATCACTTTAGCAATACTAACGCGACTGCAGCGGACATCAGCGTCAATGACTGGACCAATCCGGCACAGCAATCCCCGACAAGTTAGTAGTAACATCGACTGCTTGATCGAATCTTGGCATCTGTGAGCGTCTCGGCCTGTCACGTCTTTGCTTCCAACGCCTCAACTCGCTGGCGTCTTAGGTTGTCAACACCTTAGCCTGTCAGCGCTTCATCCTGGGCACGCCTCGGTCCGGTCTCACGAGAGAATAATAGAGAATAATGTGGAGCTGATTTGGAGGACTCAATGAAGGAGGAGATGACGGCACAAAGCCTCCAGATTTAGCACAAAGCGCCATGCAGCGACAAGACCATTGTCTTCACGAACGAGGCTCAAAGCATTTATGCAGGCTCACCCTCACCTTCGCATCGATCACGTCTGGACGTGCAGTTCCCTTTGCTAGCTTCCAGAACTGCAGGGTCAGTTCATCTCATTCTTTTCCGACAAAGCAGCGGTCACAAGTAAGAACTGAGCGATTCACCGCACGTCACACGCCATGTCAGATCTCAAGTCCAGCAACCCCTTCTGGCCCCTTGGGCAAGAGACATCGCCAAAGACACCTTTACCGGCCTACAACCCCACAGTACGACCGCCCACTTACGACCCGACACGGTTCGGCCAGGAGTACTCGGGCCATGTCAACAGCGAGCTGCGCAACTGGCAGAACCCGGATGGTCTTGCTCATCCGCAGGAATTCGACATCATGGAGGAGGGTCCCGCCCAGGAGATGCCTTGGTGGCGGAGGAGCACGACGAAGAAAGATCGCACTGCTTGTGGGAACTCTACTGGTGCTCATCGCTGTCGTTCTCTCCTTCGTGCTGGCCATGACCCAGCAATTCCATCATACGACCGAGTCGACTACTAGCATCACTGCGAGCAACGATGCCACGACGACCGTCACGAGGCTCCAGACAGCCATGCCGGAACGAAGCTTGACTGATCCTAGCGACGATTTGACGGACACTCTTGTTGTCGTTCCGTCGACTAGCACTTCTCTCGCTGTGGTTACGGCGAGTGCCACTGCTGGCGCTGCGTCAGTGTACACGTCAACGGCGTTGCAAGTCGTGGAGTCGACGAGCACAGTCACGCCAAGTCGCAGCCCGACGACAGCGCCGGGGTCAGTTGCAGTTGTCACGGTGACTCCTCAAGCTACGGTGGAGAGCACGACGGTGATAACGACTACGCCGTCGCCGCAGTCGACGGTCACGTTGAGGACGACGGTAGTGTAGTGAGCTAGCTTCTTTGAGTCTATTGAGGCTGGAATATGCGTACTGGTTATGCAGTCCGTCTCTTATTACAGGGCCCTTAAATAGCATGAATCATGCAACTTTCGGACACTTCTGATGATGGCGTACCTGTAGTCGTGTTGCGCTGCACACCAGCTCTTGAACGTCGTATTCGCAACCTCCCACGCAGAAGCCAAGCTTGGCGCTCGTTGTCGCGAGTCGATGAAAGGAGCACGGCAAGCATAGTGTGCGCAGAGTCCCGGACACAGCCCTCCGACAGCTGATATGCCGAACTCTTCTCCAGTTGTCCGACAGCATTCCGTCTTGAATCCCCTTCGTCCCATTGTCCTTATTGTAATACGTCATGTCCACATATTGAGCTTCCCCTAAAGGTCGATGCAAAAGCCTCGGCAGCCATTGTCCATACGGGTGACAAAGCAGACAAAGAAGCAGGTTACCCGGTTTCTGGAAGGACTCTTTGTCCATCCTCGGTCGCATTTCTGCCGGTATCGCTTTCATCGTTGTGAGCTCGAGGTATAGAAGTGGTGTCTTACCGCCAGACCAGCAGTCTCTGCTCTCTTCAGCGCAACTGAAGCTTCTCGCCAAGGTCGCAACACTATTGACTTTCTCGATAGCACGCCGCGATCTTAGCAAGCTGGCTCGTACTCTTCTCCTAGCCGGTCTAGACGAGGAGCACACCCAGCAAGCTCAGATCGCGTAGTCGAGATAGAGTAGTCAGACCCGCATACGAGGAAATTTCAGACCACTCCCCAACACACAAATATATTCCCCCCCTGAGTCTTAGACATTCAAATCCGTCTCAGACACCACTCATGCCCTTCACTAGATCCACCAGTCTGGGTTTCGCCACCACTATGGTCTCGCCAGCTTACTTCGGCTCACCCACATCCGCACTGGTCCACACACCTGACGCTCCGAGTCTCAGCACAGATCATCTAAACAACATAGACGGCTCACGTGTTGTTTCCCAGCTTCCCAGCGTCACGGACTTCGGCGGCTCACGCTCTACGGGACAATTTCCGCCAGCGCCAGCCACAATGTCGAGCACGGGGGCTGCCACCTTGGTGGACTGCGAGACTGACCGCAGACTTGCTCCGCCGAGCAGAAATACCCGTCTACTTTCTTCTGCGAGACGTGTGCCGCCGCAGCATTCCAGCGCGTCTCTGGGCAGCAGCATCCGGAGAATGGAGGAGGAGCGTGCTGCACAGCAGGAAAGTAGCCGCTGGTGCCACCCTAAGCAAGCTGCCAGAGAGGTTGGCAGGAAGTTAAGGGGCATATTCCACTTCGGCACGCAAACGAAAGGCTTCGTAGTCCACAAAGTGCCAACCACTGCCCCATCGGCAGTCCGACCTCTCTCTCCTGTTCTTCGCTCGAGCTTCAGGTCATCCATGCGCTCTCGTCGCCTGCCCGCGACGAGGATGACCTCCCCCGCTCGAGCTCCACATCCGGCGATCAGGACTTCTAACATGACTGACAGCCAGCCTAGTATTGTCGAGACGTCGCCTCAGGGCACACGCACAGACGTGCACACCTCAAGTAATGCTGGGTCGACGAACGGCAGAAGGCTCACGATGTTCCAGGGTCAATATATAGTGACATCTGCCACAACTGACTCCGAGACGGCGCTTGACGCACTTGAGGGCAGAACACCTCACGTTGCGGCCGTTGCAGAAGACAATGGACGGCTGTATTTTGATCGAGGTGAGCCTGAGACATTGAGTACTCCCCGCCACTCAAAGCAGCCGATGGCACGTGCTGACAGCAGAATAGTAGAGACGACGGCGATCGAGACGTCTGACCCAGGTGCTGAATCACTCAAAGACGTCCTACCACCTCACATCCAGCCGAGTCAGACATTCTACTCATTGTTTGGCTTTCTGTCAACTTTGCCGGTGGAACAGCAAAATGATAAGGTGATGATACAGAGCCTGGCCAATGCTCCAGCATACAAAAACGATGAGGCCTGCCAGTGGTTTTGTGCTGAGATCGTTGCAGACATTGGCAAGACGCCCAGTCCACCACAGCCATCTGCACCTACACGACCAGATCCAAAGCGAGCGAACACATTGCCTCCAGACAATCTGCCTTTCATTACCGCAATCCCTCCCATGAGTCCCTTCCCAGAGACAAGTGCTTGGGACCGCTCGAGCTTGGCCGGCACCGGCACACTCTTCAGAGTCCGGCAGCAGCTTGCGACAGAAGCTGCTAAGGAGATGAATGCTGTCCCATCGCCTATCCCGGCAAGCTTGAGACCAGGCTCCCAGATCTTCCCACAGCCAGCACCTCGTCCTGCTAGCCGTCCCGCAGCGTCGGGAGCTCTGCCGTACCCAGCTACACCGGCGGGTGCCCAGCCAATTCCACGGCCTGGACCGAATCCAGCCCCACGCCCGCACACTTATGCTGATCCGTCATCTGGGCTGGGCTACATTCCGTGGAACGGAAATTTCGAGCCGTATGGCCCAGCGACACCTGTCAAAGCTGGAGCTGAGCAGCCTTCACGACGCAGTTCTACTGACTCGCTTGGTGCGTATTTCAAAAATGCTTCACGTGCTGAGCAGCGCAAGACTATCAACAAGATCGAGTCAGTCATCCTCACACCGGTTGTAGCTCAGATGCCTCGTCCGGCGAATCCACAACCGAGCTCGATGTACTCTGTTGCGGTACCGACCCCATCGGCATTCGGCGGCATCCATTTCAGAGACAGCGCTGCAGCCTCCGCCGGCGCTCCAGCGCCACGATTTGTGCCAGCGCCTGTAGCACAATCGTCCCAGCAAGCACACCGGCGGAGCGTCCCGCGCAAAGTTGTCGCTTCATCTTCGAAACCTCGGCAGCACGCTCAACCAGTAAGTGCACCTTCCCCGGCCGCAGTCAAGAATCTGCCGGCTGCTCCACCGCCAGGCCATCGCAACAGGTTCACGTCACAGGCAACTCATCCACTACGAAAGAGTCATGTGCCAACCGATGTGGAGCAGCCTCGTCACACAGGTGCTCTCCATTATGGGCAGGCCCAGCAGAGTCGTGCTGCAGAAGCGCAGCAACGGCGGCAAGCCGCTATCGAGGCGCCTTGTGGGAAGAAGAGCAAGACAGCCATGATCATGGCTGTTTTCAGAGGTCTACTCGAGGTAAACGACGAGTCCGGGCAGAAGAGGAAGAGGTAAGGCAAGGTAAGTATGTAATTCCCCCTTTCCAGTCGTTTGGCGATCCGGGTTTTGCTGCATTAGGTTTTGCTTTGAGGCGTTTGGATGTACTGGTATTCGTGGAGTGTAGTGTGGATATGAACCCAGCCGGCCTGGAAGATAGATGCAATCATGCGGCGCTTTGGGAACATCAGAACATGTGCCGTCGCTCCGTGTGCTCCAGGTCGGTCATATAGATCGCGTGATGGGAATAACCGTGACAGCTCAATTCTGTTGTTCAAAACATCTTCCAGTTCTCACGTTCACACTTCGTCGAGGGTAACAACCATATCTCATGCTCTCCTTGACACACAAGGTCTCAAAGCTGCCTCCTCACCGTCCAGCCCAAATCCCGCTCGCACCTCCTCCAAGCCCACTCAATCCACTCAACGCTCCACCACCTCGACTCTCATTCACCGGCCTCTTCGCCAATCTTCCTTGCGCCCTCACTCCCTCCACAACCCTATCCAGCCCGATCTCCACCACCACACCTCCCACAATCATCTCGGCCAACACCGCATGCAACGTCTCAAAGTTGAAGATCAAGTCCAACTCGCACACGTTCTCGAACAATCTATCCAGCGCCTCCACGAAGCACTGGATAAAGTCCAGCAACGCGAGCGGGGATTCCGTGGAGGTGCTGATGACGATGAAGTATAGAGTTGCGAAATGCCGGTACGTCACCAGACTCGGCGCATCGTTATGCTCAGACGAAGTGGGGGAGGGCTTGGCGGTGGTGGGCGGTGCGAGGAGGGGTGGGAGGGGCAGAAAGTTACAGGCGGTGTTTGGGCGTTGAGAGACGAGAGTGAAGATTTCGGACAGGAGGCGTTGCTGCACGGCGGTGTCGAGTTGAGTGTAGAATTTGGTGAGGCGCGGCTGGCCGTTGTTGTTGAACACGAGGACGGCGTTGATCATGGTGGAGTGTATGGAGGCGTTGTAATACATGTAAGAGGGGACTAAAGGGTTGGTCGAGTGAGAGCTGGCATGTGAAATGGTGCCCCGCTATTGCATTAGTCATAACTCCATTAACCTCGTCGCGCTTCTCTTCACGATCAACGAAGAAAGGACAGGACAAGAATGGAGCCCGGAGATGGAAGGATGCACGTCTCCATGCGCTTTGAGGTGGAAGGTGATTGTCAAGACGTCTAATGAACCTATCTGAACCAACCAATCGTGAAAAGGTGGCGAGAGTAAATCCAGCGCCAAGGAGACTGAAGTCATCTGATCACTGGTCTGCAAATGCAGCAGTATTCTCGGTCATCGCAGTCATCAGGGTTGCATACTTGCGTGCGCAGCTACACTGCATTGTGCTTCAATAGCAGCACCTCGACTCGCTCGAATCAAAGCGTAGGACAGCAAGGTCTACCCTTCACACAACTGACCAGCAACTCCATCCCCATTCCCGTCCATCCCTCACTAATAATACCCACCACACCCCTCCTTACTTAAGACCACCCCCTCGTCTCCCACTGTCACGTTCTTCGGCAGATCACGGTCAAAATTAATCAACGCCGCAGCCGAATTCAGCTCCCGATACGTCTTGTAAACCCTCCCCTCCTCATTCACAAAGAAGACCCCAAAATTCCTCACCGGCAAAGGCATCCGCCCGTACTCGAAGTACCAGAAAATCGCATCGCAGGTATGCGCCACGAACCTACGCATCTCGTCAATTCCTACCGCTATTTTGTACATTTGCGAGGAAATTAGGCTTAGGCTTACAAGCTTGTGATGTTAGGAACCGGAGCCAACATTGCGACAGCCTCCAGCGCTTGCTCTCGCGAGGTGCTGCCCGTCGTGTTCAGAGGCTCGCCCGCGATGAGGTTGAAGCTGTCAGAGATGGCGGTGAAGTCTTCGGTGAGGAGATCGTTCGCTAGTTGGACGTAGTCTTTGCCGCCGCTGAAGATGATGGAGAGACGGTTGATGATGTCGTCGGTTTGGGCGTTGGTCAGGCAGTTGGAGGGATTTGAGAGCTCGGCGCTGGAGGCTTCGAGGGTTTGGGAGGAGCAGCCATAGTTGGTTGGGTGGGCGAATGAGGTTGTTATGAGGGCGAGGATGGGGAGGAGGGAGATTGGGTGCATTTTCCCGTCTTGAGGTTGTTGGTCAAGGGGAGGAATGGAGTGATGAGATTGCTGATGCTCGGTCGGAGATCTTGCGCTCTTATGAGGCGGCGATTAAACAGGATGTCTGCAGAGGCTTGCGCTTTGTCACATGGAAATAGCGCCCTGGATGAGTAAGTCGACAGCACGAGAGCACAGTTGCTAACATCGATGCTGCAGGAACATTACATGCAAGGGACGACCAGAAAACCCAAAGCCCAGAGCACAACGGAACCGAGATGCGCGCTGACGCCTGCCAAGTGGGCAAGGGTCAGGACATATTGCAGTATTTCTGTAACCAAGACTGCGTTGCGAGCAAGGTTTCCTCGTCATAGCTCGGACATCCTGAGACGTGCTCCGTGCCAGGAACAAAGTTTGCCATCCAAAGGCGTGAATTGGCGTCATAACTGTTCAGAGCAGCCTCCCTCGATCAATCAGCTACCTAGGAGGTAGGCATCGTCTGCATGAAGTGTCTCGCGATGGGGTGAATAGCCTTTTGGCAAAGTCAAGTGGCGAGACGAAATCGATGTGCGCCGACCCGTGACTTCCTGACATGCTTGTCACACCGTATGTCTGGACGTCCAAGCGAGGGTCTATCCTCCTTGATTTGACCAAAATGGCAGTGGTGGTAGCAAATGTGATGGCCGTCATGAACGCATTCGCTGGCATGGCCAGTGTGCCCTGCGCTTCAGGAAATCCGGCCATTGGTTCCCCTGTAGGCTCCTACCTTTGGAGGAGAATAAAGTATTTAGCTTTGTCACTATGATAGAGGAATCGGAAATTTCCATATGCCCGGGTAGCTGATGCTTGCATGAGACCGAGACAGTCGCTGTGCTAACATCATTTCCACACTGAGGCATTTGGCTCAGCAATCCTCAGCATGGCCGACCCAAGAGTCGTTTCAAGGGTGTGCATCCAAGTCGTCAACCGCGAGCCAATTACGATGCTTGAATCCTTCTGTCGACTCTGTTAGATAAGTCGACAGTCGGTGACTGCCGCCAACACCAGACGCGGTCTCGCAGCACGCGAGATGTGTCGCCCTCAACTCTCCTGCCTCTTGCCATGACCCCTCGCACCCTCCAAAGACCGCACTTGCTCTCGATACCACTTCCTAACCCCGTCAAACACAGTCTCCTCTCCAGCGCCCCTCGCCTTGTCTTCCTCACTCCGCATATCAAGAAAGAGCGTCCCATACACAGCCACAAACAGAATCGTGGCCCATTGAGCAAGCTTGGTGTACTTGACCCATTGAGGCCGTGCCCACTTCAGCTTCGTCCTTCTCCGATATCGCCGTTCCAGGCGGAACTTGTGCTTCTCGGAGAGCATTGTGAAGTCTGGCGGCCACGTGCGTTTGGCGCGGTATGGATTGCTGTGGATGTTGTATGGGAATTTGATGATATTGGCTGGGCCTTGTGGGGCCTTCTTAAACAGGCCGCCGAGTAGAGACGCCATGACGAGTGTGTTGATGAAGATTGAAAGAGGAAGGCGCGCTCTTCATGTGAAGATCAGCTCCTACCTCCGGAGATTGAACGACGACTTTTGACCATACTGCAGGAACATGGACTTGCGAACTCGCGGGCAGCCATAAAGCAGAAAAGCTACAACAAAATTAAGGTATGAGCATTATTGTCCCGTGACTCACCACGTCGCCTCTACGCATTCTCACCACCCGGCCTTTGGCTGCCGGCTTTCGCTCCTTTCCATACCAACCCTCATACGCGACAATGGCAGCGGTAGAAGCAACGAAAAGGGCCCTCGCGCCGACAGAGCAGCCGAAAGGCACTCTGAAGATCGAAAACACAGACAAGAGAGACACGTTGATCGCGAGCGAAAAGAAGTACCAGAAAGCATGGGCAGACAGCAAGATCTTCGAGCAAGATGCGCCAAGCTTGGAGGAAGCGCCGTTTCACTCGATTGCACCCAGAGACTTGCGGGAGAAGCACCCGAAGTACCTGGCGACCATGGCGTACCCATACATGAACGGCACTCTGCACGCAGGACACTCCTTCACCGCATCTAAGCTGGAGTTCGCCACGGGTTGGGCGAGAATGCGAGGTCAACGGGCGCTGTATCCGCAAGGCTACCACTGCACGGGTATGCCCATCAAAGCCTGCGCAGACAAGTTGGTGAGGGAGATTGAGATGTTTGGACAGAACTTCGAACGGTGTGAGCTCAACAATGTGCAAGAGGACGAGAATGTCAAGCCGAAGGGTGAAGTCAATGGCGAGCTGCCAGCACCAGCTCCGACACAGAACGCCACCAAGGAGGACGTGACCAAGTTCTCCGCAAAGAAGAGCAAAGCTGCAGCCAAAACGAACGTCGCCCTCAAATACCAATTCCAGATCATGCTGGCGGTCGGCATTCCGATCGAAGAGATCCACAAATTCGCCGACCCCCAGCACTGGCTGCAGCACTTCCCTCCCCTCTGCCAAAGAGACTTGACGAATCTGGGCTGCAGAGTCGACTGGAGACGATCAATGGTCACGACCGACGCGAACCCGTACTACGATGCGTTTGTGCGGTGGCAGATGAACAGATTAAAGGAGTTGGGCAAGATTCGCTTTGGCAAGAGGTATACTGTCTACTCGCCCAAGGATGGCCAGGCGTGCATGGACCACGACAGAAGCTCAGGGGAGGGTGTAGGAGTCCAGGAGTATACTGCGCTGAAGCTCAAGGTGAAGGAGTGGTCGGACAGTGCGAAGAGTAAGATTGTGGGTCTGCCCGAACGTGCGAATGTCTACTTTGTGCCAGCGACGTTGAGACCAGAGACAATGTACGGCCAGACATGCTGTTTCGTGGGTCCCTCTATCGCATACGGTATTTATGAGGTCGACAAAGCGAAGAAGGAATACTATTTTGTCTCCGACCGCGCTGCGAGAAACATGGCATTTCAAGGCATCTTTCCGTCTTGGGGCGTCTATCCGAAGGTCGCTGAGCTGCAGGGGTCGGACGTAATTGGCACTCTTGTGAACGCACCGCTGTCCGCTCAGAAGAACGGCGTTCGCATTCTGCCAATGGAGACGGTCAAGGCAAGCAAGGGTACTGGCGTGGTAACGTGCGTGCCATCAGACTCGCCAGACGACTACGCCACCATCATGGATCTCACCAAGAAGGCCGAGTACTACAAGATCAAGAAGGAATGGGCTGACGTCGAGATCATTCCGCTTATCGAGACGCCTTCCTATGGCAATCTGACAGCGAGATATTTAGTTGAGACGATGAAGATAAACTCACCGAAGGACGCCAAGCAGTTGGCCGAGGCGAAGGAACTTGCGTACAAGGAAGGCTTCTACAAGGGCAAGATGGTGTATGGTGACTTTGCCGGCAAGTCTGTGGAAGAGGCCAAGCCGCTGGTGCGACAGCAGCTGATCGACTGTGGCGATGCTTTCAACTACGCTGAGCCGGACGGACTCGTCATTTCACGATCAGCGGACGAGTGTGTGGCAGGTCATCTCGACCAGTGGTTCATGAACTACGGCACACCAGAGCGCAGCGGCGACAAGGAGTGGCAACCAAACGTCCTCAAGCATATCAAGAACGAAGATGGTCAGCACCTCAATACTTTCTCTACAGAAGTCAAAAACGCTTTCGTGCAAGTCTTGGACTGGCTGGCACAATGGGCTTGCGCACGGTCATACGGTCTAGGTACCAAGCTACCATGGGATCAAACGCAGCTTGTAGAGTCCTTGTCTGATTCCACAATCTACATGGCCTACTATACCGTCGCTCACCTCCTGCACAAAGACATCTTTGGCAAGGAGCGCGGTGCAGCTAATGTTGGTGCCGACGAGATGACTGACGACGTCTGGGATTACCTCTTCTGCCGGACTGAGAAGATCCCTCAGAGCACTACCATCAAGAAGGAGAGTCTGGAGCGCATGCGCAGAGAGTTCGAATACTGGTACCCACTCGACGTACGGATATCGGGTAAGGATCTGATCCAGAACCATCTGACCTTCTTCTTGTACGTGCATGTTGCGCTGTTTCCGCCAGAGTATTGGCCCAAGGCTATCCGAATAAACGGACACCTGATGCTGAATGGTGAGAAGATGTCGAAGTCGACTGGCAACTTCCTCACACTAGCAGATGCTACTGCGAAGTTCGGCGCGGATGCGACGCGGATAGCGATGGCAGACGCTGGTGATGGCATTGAGGATGCCAATTTTGAAGAGACAGTCGCCAATTCGAATATCTTGAGGATGTTCGAGCTGCGACAGTGGTGCGAGTCTGTGGTCAATGACGCGCGCTTGCTCAGGGAGGGCGAGACTTACTCTGAGGTGGCCAAGACCGAGAGGCACAAGAACAATGACGCGATCCAGCGCACTGGGTCCAAGATCTTCTGGGATGAGGTTTTCGAGAATGAATTGAACGGTCTCGTCAAGCTGGCAGGCGAGGAGTACGAGGCGACAAATTACAAATCTGCTGTCAAATCCGGCCTCTATGACTTCACAGGTGCGCGTGATTTCTACCGCGAGGCCACCAAGGCGGCCGGCGTGGGCATGCACCACGACCTCGTGAAACGCTATGTTGAGCTGCAGGCTTTGATGGTCACAGTGGTAGCTCCTCACTGGGCTGAGCACATCTGGCTCGAGGTGTTGGAAAAGTCAGACACAGTGCAGAACGCGCTCTTCCCGACAGTGCCCGAGCAGAGAGCTGAGCTGACAGCCGCACGCGACTACGTCCGCAGCACAACCTCGAACATTACCTCTGCGGAAGGCGCGCAGTTGAAGAAGATGAGCAAGGGTAAGCAGACCTCCTACGACGTCAAAAAGGAGAAGAAGCTCTCCATCTTTGCCGCGCTGAAGTACCCGGCCTGGCAAGACTCAGTCATCGACACGGTCCGCCAACACTTCTCCGACATGAAGGTCGACGTGGGCGCCGTGTCAAAGGCGATTCCCAAAACTGAGAGTAAGCGCGCGATGCCATTTGTGCAGACTCTGAAGAAATCTCTCGAGTCGGGCATCAAGCCGGAAATTGTTTTTGAGCGGAAATTGGCGTTTGACGAGGTGGAGGTGCTGAAGGAGATGGTACCGGGTTTGAAGCAGACGGTACAGAAGTGTGAGGTCGTGGAGGTGATTGCTATTGAAGAGGGTGGGAAGAGTGGGACGGTGGTTGGTGGTACGGCGGGTGTGCTGGTGGGCGAGGAGAGGCGGGAATTGCCGTCGAGCGCGGAGAATGCTGTGCCGGGGCAGCCGACGTTCTTTTTTGAGAATGTGTAAGCTCGCGAGTTCAGAAGACTCTTGTTGAGGGAGGCGATGTACGGGCCTGGAGGGAGGCAGCGGAGAGTGAGTGTGTATACAATTGTTCGGGAACACACGCGTCCAGTCGCCATGTCTTGGGTGGGCTGCCGATGTCTTACATGCAAGAAGCAGCACGGTGCTTTTGGGCTAGTTACAACGCTGTTAGGTTCACGCTGCTGTGCTCGGAGGTCTTTGCCAGTACGCTGCGCTTGGGTACTCGAGGTACAACATGCGACGCCCCATGGAAGGGACTTGTTCTATAGCGATAAACAGTCCGAAACGATCAATGCGCTTAGGTAGCTGAGGAAGCCAACGCGATCTGCATGCTCTGAGAATCGTGAAGATAGGCAGGCGACAATCTCGAAATCCAGTGATGCTCAGCACGTACGGCCATATACTGAACGCCGGCAGTGAAGCAACAGTGCGAAGGCCTGCGTCTCACTCGCGAATGATGAGGCTATCAAGATACTGTAAAGTGCAGGAAACCATGGGGACTGAGATGGATGCTATGTAGCTTCAATGGTCGAATATTGCCATATATGGACCAGAACTGTGTCCAGTGCTCAAGCGGCCACAGCGACCGGCTGCAGGGTTTGCCGTCGCCTCCGTAGGCATCGTACGGCGAGCAAATACAAAACCTGTGCCTCGAATCACCCGCGCGATACCTGTTCGAGAAAGCATCGCAGAGACCATCACATTCCAAGTCCTCGTCAAAATCCCCCGAGTCGCTGACGCATCGGTCCTTGCCCATCCCATGGTCCTTCCAGCAGCGGTCATAGAGTTCCGAACAGCAAGGTCCTTCGGCTGCGGGCGCGACGTTGGTACATTGGCGCACGGGTTGGCCTTGTCGTTGTTGGCTGCGCCAAGGCAACCCCTCACGTCAGGGCTGTCTACAACACCGTTGGGTAGGTCGCAGAGGCACGATGCGGATTTGGTGTCATGGCCTGGCGGTGTGTGGCAGATTGCTAGAGCAGCGGCGGCGGAGGCTAAGGCTAGGATCGTGATGAAGGTTGCTGACGTCATCGTGACTATCTGTGCTGTGCGAGCGCTGCCAAAAAGAAGGGACCGAAGTCAGATTCAAGTACGGATGGGGAACCTGACTGTATCAATTGCATGTGGAGATTTCAGCATCGCCCGGAATGCGATGAGCGCCGAGCCCAGACGATTCAAGTACAGTAGTGTAGACAAGTCAACACATGCATGTGCACCTGCTTTTGACCCTTCAATCTATCCAACCGGCGATTCCCATGCATTGCATAGAGTGGCCAGAATCTGAACCTGGTGAGAATCGATCCGACTCCTCGACAATAATGATACTGCTAGCAGTTCATATCGTGATTTTGTTCTGATATGGGTCTTTAGGTAGTGGATGGTATAGATGAAGTGTCTGTTCGCACATCCGTATGGAATGTGCACGTGGGTTTCTTTGCAAGGGTTGTGCAACAGATGTAACTATCAAGGTCTTTACGATTGCGTTGCGTTCACTTGGCTTGAGGGCTCGATGAAAGAGCTCAACCGTGACCCTCCCAGTAGTCGCGGCGCACTCTCATGAGGCAGTCCCTGCGGCTGCCCGAGGTCTAGGCAGGCGAGCATGCTATACCTAGTTGCCAAGCCGATATTAAGGGTAACGTACGGATGTGGAAATTGTACTCTCGGGAGCGCCAGTAAGCTCCCAAATAGCCCTCCCTATCATTATAGTCTAGTTCTAGCTATGACTCATGTGAAACAAGACACGTGATTTCCCCCCGGGTAACTAAGAAGTGAGCTTCGCCGATTATGTCATAATAGCTTGGTTAGAATGGCTGCGCACTAGTTCTATTGGAGAAACAGCGAACTCGACGCGCCTATCGTTCTTGAATACTTATACTCATTGAACCACAGGAAGTGATGCCATACCGGATGTCAGAAGTATATAAACCAGATCCGTACAAACCCGTCGGTTGTTGATTAGGACTACACACAGTACTCAAATCAACCCGGCTATCTTCTTGAACAAGCAAGCCTTTGCGTAATAACCATCACAGGAAAAATCAGGATGCCTTAAGCGGTACGCACAGCCGTCCAAATAGCATCCAAATCTACCAGCTCCAAACACCCGCTCGCCATGTCCGAGTTGTGTCGCACGTGGAAGTCTGATCAACGATAGTGTTAGGTCAACATGAAATCCTCAATCTCCGACTGCCGTACTTCAGCAGCCTCGCTGACGCCCGGACAGCACGTAGCAGTCGCCGAAGGAGACACAGATGCCGTTCACAGTACCGGCCTGCGTCGCCAGATCGAATGAGCTGGATGCACCGCAGCTCGAGGCAGATCTTGCAACCCAGTGTACCTAATAGCATCCCAGATTGTAATCCCTGCAACGGCCGCAGGGCTTCTGAACATCGCATTTTACCCTGGCACTGACGCAACAGGCGCAGTCCGCTGCGCGTCTCGAGGAGCCTCCACTACCGGGAGGGCCAGACGCGGAGGGATGAGATGTTGAGGACGAAGAGACCCTGCTCGTCGATGGGCTCGAGTGACTTTGCTGGTGACAATCCATCCTTTCCCCTCTGGTCACACTGCGGGGTTGTTGGCCAGCGGCCCCGGACTCAGGTGTTTCAGGCGTAGGCCGCGAAGCGGCAGCGCCAGACTCAAAGATCCTAGTTGAGGCTATCTTTTGCGGAAGCTGGATCCGCCAGGTCGTGAGATCCAGCATTGGGGTAGGCCTGATCATGCTTGCGGGTGGAGGCATCAATGTGCTCGCTTGCCCTCGCCTCTCGATCCAGAGCAGTCGAAAACAGCCACAGAAGCAGGGGACGAGCCAGCATTCGCCCTCTTCGCAGTATGGGCACAGATTGCCACCGAAAAATGAATTGGTCGTTTGGTCGATGATTTCGTGCTTGGAGGCCTTCTCGTAGTCGCCTTCCAAGGTCGGGTTGCGGCTGTCCAGATGCGGTTCGGGACAGAATTGGCGATGCTGGTCTCTTTCCTGTGAGGTATATCGTCCCCGAATGCTCTGTGCATTCTCTTGTCTGGCTTTGCTGCATGGATTTTGAAGCGAGGAGTACTTGTCTTGGCCGGTCGAGGTCTTGTCACATTTCTCTACAAAGGAGAAGTCTGTGAAGGCGATTGATGTCAGTCAAATGTTCCATTGAGCCATCTCTGGATCGATTGACGTACCGTGGCCGCAGCCGAAGACGGCCAAGTTGTACTGGCACATGTCAAGAAGCGGCGAGTCGACTGTATGAGACTCAGACTTTGAAATCGAACTTGATGGCGGGGAAAGGACATGCTGGCCTCGACACAGGCTTGCGCTCAATATTCACCGCGATGTTTGCTACCACGAGTTTGCAGCTGCGTTGGCGAGCTTGGGCATGACCTGCCCGCGCCGCGAGTTATGGGCGTGACCATGCGCAAAGATTGCGATACGCGTGCCCGTGAAGACCAGCGAAGCACCGGGTGTGCCATTTCGCGGGGAGTGTGAGCAGTCTGCATTACAGCTCTGATATGGCTGACGTGCCAGCAGGTGTTGATCGTGAACGTGATTGACACGACCTCTTGAGCAGCTATTCTGAATAGCCAGCATGCTTCACTGGCAGTCCCGGCTATCAATCCGGACAGCTGATTCCTTGCCGCTTCGGCCTCAAATCTCATTGATCGGCTTCGTCAGCGGCCAGCGCCCTGGTCTGCCTGTGCAACAGCAGCACAAGCCCGCAGTCTATGACTGTGCTCAATGCTATCACCAGCTGATACTTTAAGCAGTGTGCCACCATCGCCACCACGAACCCAGACGGTCCTCCCTTCACGGGAACGTGTACGCGTCGATGCAGATGGTATCTGCAGTCCAGGTGGTGTATCCTCCATCAGCTGACTTCATATCCTGATTGGAGCCCTGGATGTATGGTGCCGACAACCAGTCCGGATCTGCTGCCTCCAGCACCACCATGGTATCAAGATACTGGTGCGCATCGATGGTGCCACGCGGAGGCGTCTGGCACTCGATCGCTGTACCCCACTTCTGAGCGTGGTTCAACGGTGTCGAGATGGAGGACACCACGGTCCCCCCAATGCCGATGTACTGCTCGTGGGAAGAGGACATGGCGTTGTAGACGTATTGAAATGTGACCCTACGAACAGGTCAGGTACGCTGACGACAAGGTCGAAGTTTCTGAACGTGGGCTGACTCACTTCGAGCCTGCGCTCGCAGAGGCATTGGCACCGTATTGCATCTTTCCGCCCACAAAAGCAGCCGCGACAATGCACCACTCGCCCTGGTCGTGCATACAATAATAGTTATCGACGTCCGAGATCGCGAGACCTTGGATGACATCACCTGCAGGTGTTTCGATGCCTGCAGCACATAGGCTGGGCTTCAGAGCTCCCCAAAGCGACATACCTGGCCACAAGCCCAAAGCTGACCCGGAGACTCGAGGGCTGTTCAGAGCTGGCAAGATCAGTGTGATGGTCGCTTCCCGGATCCAGTTCCTCTTGTTTGCAGTCCAGTCGGTAACGAAGGCATTGCCGAATCGAGTGTTATCCCGCTCCGCGAATGCTGAAGAGCCGTCGGTGATCGGTATTGCGGCTGCAAGGGCGGTGGTGATCGCGAGGAGCGCCCAATGGTGAGAGAAAGCTGCATTGTACTGAGTCGTTGTTGTTTTTTGGTCGGTTGATGATGGAATTGAGTCGGCTGCTGGCTCAAGGTAGATATGAGTCGTGGATGTCGCCTTGAGAAGGAGATTGCAGAGCAGAGGCCACTTCATTGCAGGGAGGCGAAAGCCCAGGCAGCGATCTCGGATTTCACGCCACGAGCTTTTGATGTTTGCAATCAGCGACTGAAAGCCAGTGACGTGAAGTTAGGCGCGATCAAAGCATGGGCCTCACCGTCGAGGTGACTTTGGCGAAGCGCGCATGCTTCAGTCCAGAGTGAGCTGACAAGAAGTCTACCGAATAGTCTGCGCGGCAAGCACGGACTGGAGCCCAATACCAGTTTCGGCGCCCTCATCAAATGTTCAGGGCTTGCACGGAAACTGGAGCATTAGATTACAATCAGCACGATGTCTGTCGATTTCAAAAAGAGCCAAGGCCAGCTGAAGAGTGAGCCGCCATGGTACCGATCGCAGGGGTCCAGAGCAGCGGGACGGCACTCTGATCAGTTGCGATGGCGCGTGGCGCGGGTGCGACCGAGTTTGCACGAGGAGAATTGAGGGCTCGTTCACTCGATGACGTGGGTGAAGCGCAGTGTCAGCGGACAAGCTACGGGGATTGTCTAGCAAATGAAATGGTGCGCGGTGGCTTGAAGGTTCAGATTGTGACGCCCTGCAGTACATGTACATAGCCAGGACAGCGAGGTCAGCGATCTGAGCCAGGTTTCATCCACCAACTGAGGCCTCCAAGGCTCAAATGACCATGACCGCGCGCTCGAGCCACAGCGAAGTGCTGCAACAGCCTTGAGAAGCCCCCTGATGACTGTGGCGGCGCAACTCAGCGTGTCCAAATCTCGACGGAGCGGAATCCCAGCATTCCAGCCGCTCAGACCGGTCACGAGTCAAAGAGTACACCACGCGACAGCGCCTCAGACAAGGTCATTCGAGGCGAGTCGAACATAGATCCCTACCCTTGGATCCTGCTTCGCAGCGCGGCGCCCTCGCCATCATTCTATGCCGCCTCAGAAGTACAGGGATTTCCAGAGCGAGACCCTATGTAGAGTATCTGCGTCTCCCGGAATACTTGTAGAGCCACTTGAGGAGGCATCGCGGATCGCAGTCATGTCGGCAGCGCGGGACATGAATGAGGTGGGCTCTGTGTGATTCCTGGCATTGTGGCGAGTGAGTCGCCTGGCCTCTAAATCCAAGATTGATGGCAACTGGGGCACTCGGAAGGCTGTTACCGGGTCGAGGAAGCGGTTGAAGCGTGGTCTGCTCCGCTGGGCTCTTGAAGGTTGGGCCGCCTTGTGGAACTTGGCGTCGCGCTCTGCCAGCGCCACCAAATAATTCGTCTAGTCAACCCATCAGACCATTTTCATCTGTGATTTCACCCTCGAGCACATGAGCTTCCACAGTCCGAGGGCTACGACTTGCGGAAGCTCGACGCCTCAGACGCAGCGCCTCCAGAATTCCACGCTTCTTCCGCTTGACCTCTGGTTTCACCCGTTGCGAACTATCTGCCACTGGGGGCGGTGGCCGATTCGTGATCCAGGCCCTACTCTCCTCCATGATCGCCGCCAACGCCCTTTCCTCCTGCTCGTCCTCCCACGATGTGTGAAACACAGTAGGCTTGGGTAGCAGATCCGCACGACAGCAAGGACACGTAGTGCTGGCCAGCATCCTCGACCTTGTGCCTTTGACATTGCTAATCTCGCCACCTACGAAGCATGACAGAAGGCATTCGTCTCCGACAACCTGTTGGCAGCACGGCAAGGCGACATAGAGGAAGCAGCCTGCGGTCGTATCCTGGCAGATGACGCAAGTGGGACCTGAGTCGTCGTCGTCTTTGTCCAGACAGATCTCGTGCTGGGTGGAAAGATGTGCGCTGGAGGCACAATTCTGCTTGAACCACCTCGCGAGATCAGGATTGACGCCGTACGCGGTGAAGAGTGAGCAGTTGGCGAGTTCCAGCTCCGGTTGTGGCTCGAGTTCATGTTCCTCGACCGTCGCGGCGGCTTTCGCTGAGCTCGCCATTGTCGGCATCGATCTTGCCTCACCGAGATCAAATGGGCGCAGACACGCGATCGGAGCAGCTCTTCGTGGGTGGGATTCTTTAAAAGCCTGCTGGCGATGGAAGGCAGCGAGGAAGCTCGCCTTGCTCATTTTGTCGTTGTGCGGGGTCTTGCTGTCGCTACAAATGACAACGGAGGTGTTTCGAGTGTGTCAGCAGAGGGCGAAAGTTACCTTTTTCAGTGATGGGAAGTTGAGGTGATGGTTATATCGTGCGCAGCTATAGCTGAGCAGCTGTGCAATCAGGCATTGTTCATTCATTCGCCGGGCTGACACGTCTGCCCGCCGCAACCCACCTCCCACCTTTCTGCCAGCTCATCAGCATGCAGGGAACGCACCGGTCCCACCCGCGCAGGTATTGATCGGGCCATATGTATGCCTCGGGACCTCTGGATGATGGACGTGCGCGTGTCTGCGCGTCTCGGACGTGGCGGAGCGCACGTTGTTTGAAGGTTCCGCGCGTCGCCGAGTTGTGCTGTGGTGACTGGATAATCTCAAGTAAAATCTTGTTGGGACTCTGCGACGGTGCGATAAGCGATAAGAGCACTGCTTGGCGTGCTTAGTAAGTACAAGGCGTCGAAAATAAACCTCTATTAATAATTTAATAGAGCATTTGATTGACTGTTTGGTAGTGATCCACATGCAGCGTAGTCTTGCATCTGGAGAAGGCCAAAAGAGAGAAATGAGCATGTAAAGCAATCATGTCTCTACAAGGCTCTGCCAGACAGTCTTCGCAAGCCCGAACAATCACGTTACATGCTTATCCCGCGGTCTTTAGTTCTCAAACAACCGCCTTCGTCGCCGGGCCTCTCTGGCAGTCACGACATTGACACACGCGCCGGCCATGCAGCAGACACCAATCCAGACTTGACTGCCCAGATAACCTCCAGAAGCAGTATTCGTCGCCAACGCCACAGGTGTGCTGATGAGAAAACCAACCCCGGAGGCGCCGTACAGCATCCCAAGTCGTGTCCCGAGGACGGCCATGCTTGGACATACGTACGGGAGCACGACAGCAGCCAACGTAACGTTCATTCCGCTAACGAAGCCGTAGATCACCAGCCAGGCCACATACCCGCCCAGGCTGTGCACTGCGATCCAGCAGAACGCCAAGATGGCCGCGACCACTTGAGCGCCAAGCAAGATGGTCTCGGGCCCTGGGACGCCAGGCCTGCGTGAATAGTCGCTGAGTGCTGCTGGCAGGATGCGACCTAGGCACTGCGCGCCGTTCAAAATGGTAGCGCAGTAGAATGCGAAATTTGTATCCGCGCCCACGGTACGTGCATATGCCGTTACCAGAAAGAAAGGGACGAGAACGCCAGAGAATACCAAGAAGCCGCCGATGAGAAAGGTCACGTACGGGAGATCCCGGAAGGCTTCGAGATCGAAGAGCTGCCGCACACCCGTAGAGCGTGCGCTGAAAGGGCGAATTATGAGTGCCGCCGCGGCAAGCGTTCCCAGCGATATGAATCCAATGATCCTGCACGCCCAAGCAAAGCCCACTGCATCGAGGATCCGTGCGAAGACGACCGGGTAGATCACCCCTCCGACGCTTCCTCCGGCGGTAGCCAACCCTATAGCCGTGCCTCTCCAATCTCTGAAGTACAGGGAAATCAGCGCCACGGAAGGTATGTACAGGAGTCCCAGACATATGCCTACAAAGATGCCCTGCGCGAGCATGACCTGATAATATGTGCTTGCGAAGCTGAGGGCCACCATTCCAAGGACGACACCCACACTGGAGATCACGAAGACGATGTTGAAGTAGCCTTTGTCGAACAGCGGCCCGGCGATGATGCCGACAATCAGCAGCAGAGCGCCTTGGCTGGTTCCAATCCATGAGATGCTTGTGGCGCTAGAGCCGGGCAGGAGCACGCTCTCGTAGTATGCCTGGAAGACGCCGAAGCTGTTGACAAAGCCCCAGTTATTCATGTTGATCAGGAAAGACGCCAGGACCTGCGACCAGGCTATGAGCCCACCATCTGGGGGGAAGATTGGTGGGGAAAAGGTCCACCGCAGCGCGTGGTAGGCGCGGGAAGGCGTGGTGTCAAATGATCTTGGACTGCGCAATTCCATGTACAGCTTCTCCATTGCTGTCCAATCCTTGGTATCGGCGGCATAATCGACGTCGTCAGGGTTAGTGGTTGAGGTGTGCGGCCCCGGAGAGACATGCTGCTGCAAAGCTGCTGCGAGTTCCGAAACGGTCGGGTGGTCGTAGACGATCGCTGGATCAACTTTTGGGCATCGCGGTGGAATTGACGCGTTGATGGCGCGGGTCAGATTGATGACTTGAAGTGAGTCAAGACCCAAAGAGAAAAGATCTTGCCCAACGGCCAGATTTGTCAGTTCGAAGTCCTGCAGCAGCCAAGCCGAGAGCGACTTCTCCGTCTCGTTTCTGGAGCTCGTACTAATCACTAGCTGCGGCTGTGTGGATCGTGCGGCTTCACGTTGGTTACTATAGAGCTGCGCGATCTCAGTCTCGAAGATGGCATTGCTTCGTGCTCGTTGAATGCTGCCCTTCGCCGCTTTCGCGAGCTTCTTTTCGCCTTTTACGACGTACAGCATTTCCGGATCGATGCGGCCGTACGAAGGGCACAAGCGATTCGCAGTATCGATATATGGTTTAAGCTGCCCAAGAAACTCTCCTCGCGACTGGCCCTCGTCCTCGGGTTCCGCTAGCAGTGCAGCTTGGAATCTGCCCTGGCCGACCACTATGCAGCTCTTCACTGCGGGACAAGAAGTAATTGCTCCTTCCATTGGAATCGGATTAAGCTTCTCGCCGTTAGAGAACACGACGACGTCGTCTAATCGGGCCTCATACTTCCAGAGACCGGGCTCGGATGGGTGCTTACTATAGAGGTCCTTGGTGTGATATTGCTGTAAGTCCGGGAAGGTCACGAATATCGTCTGCACCAGTTGGCTCAGCTCATCGGGGCGACGCACGAACACGAGTTCGTAAAGACCCGGTTGTTCCGACTCTCGAAATTCTAGCCCGGCGAGGTCCTCATTGAACTTGAAATAGTCATAGTACGTCGGAGGTTTGGTAGAGTCCATGGGGATGCCACCGTATTCCGTTGCACCCATAGACGATACGAGCGGGACTCTCCGTACTACTTCCATTGCCGTGTGGGATGGAAGTGGCCCGCCCGAGAAAGTCAAGCCGCTGAGATGGCTCAACGCTTCCAGGTGCTCGGGTGTCTTTGCGAGGTCAACAATCAGCGACGGGGCAAGAATGCTATGGGACACCTTTCCGTGTACGTGCATCTGGTGCACAAGCTCCGCAGTCAATGGACTTCCGACTGGCGGAAACACAGCAGTGCTGTCGTACCAGCACATGATCGGCAGCGAATAATTGATACCAGCAATATGGAATGGCGGGAAGGGAATAAAAACCCTCATGTTCCCATAGCGAGGCGCCACGTCACTTTGCGGCGTCAGACGATAGGCATCGATGCCAGATACCATACCGTGCTTAATGGGCACGACTTTAGGCGGTCCTGTCGAACCAGAGGTATGTAGCAAGATCCAGGGTCGGAAGCGCCATTGTTCAAAGGTTGCAGACACGGTTATGGGGGCAACCGGAGAAGCGTCCAGTAGTTTCCCAAGGCTGGGGGCAGGAGCATGCACCATGGAACGTCTCGCGATGGTGCCGAAGATATGGTGTGCTGGGGGCAGATCAGTGACGATTCGCGTGGTGCCAGCCTGCTCGAGCAGTGCTTCATGAGCTTCAACATTGTTGCGTGGTGATGGGAAGAACATCTACTTTCAAGTCAGGCACGTGCCGATGACATAGAGCAAGCGACGCATACAACATGGCCGCTTTTGGTCGCTCCCAGCGAGAGGACGTGATACCTCAAGTCAGCCGGGCCGATGTATGCGATAGTGGCGAGGTCCTCGCTCTCGCCAAACTGGTGCCGCAGCCATGTCGCGGCTCGATTGATGGCATTGGCAAATGTGCGATAACTGACATCGAGAAATCCGTCGACAGGATTGCGCGAGCATGGGATTGACGCATATGGCCGGCTGTGATCGATCGCTGCCCGGTCGTCAATGAGGTGTATCAACAGACGCTTGCCGTAGGCCTCATTCATCGTTTTTGACTCGGTGGTCTCCCGCAAATGTGGTGGTCGGAACGACGAGTTCTTCCGGCCGAAGCTGCGGATCTCGAGCTGGACCTGTGCTTTTCCCTTGACGTCCAGCCTGTGCTCTTCGGATGGAAGATGTTAACAGTGAACACCAACGACCTCAGTGCCGGGTTGTGGCAGAGGCACTGCCGGTGACCCGCTCGAAATCTTGTCATGGCGCTGGTGGTGGCTGCTGTCGATCCTGGCAGAGGATTTCTGACCATGCCCAATACGAACAATGCAAGCCGTACAACTTATCGATTCATGATCATTGGCTTTTCCATACGAGTGCGATCGACACTCGAAAGTCGAGCATGCAGGAGCGAGCGGGATCCGATATTAACTCCCGAAGGTACGGGTACGGTTTTGACGAACTGACAGCTGCTCTTCTGGACGCTCTCCGCTCCCAGTAGCACCTCCTAGATTGTCACCATGTCGCGCAAATACTTTACGTGCACGGAGCACGTTGTGCCCGGCCAGCACATTCGACACTATGCCCGTGGTACATCACAGTCGCAAGAAGACGAACTGGTGCTAGCAGTCAAGCACTATGTCCCACGTGATGTCCATGAACCGGTGCAACCGGGCGATGTCACTATCATCGCGAGCCACGCAAGCGGCTTTCCGAAGGAGCTGTACGAACCATTGTGGGATCACCTGCTCAGAAGCAGCGCGGTCAGCTCCAACTCGTTCAGAATCAGAGGCATTTGGATCGCAGATGCCGCAAATCAAAATGCAAGCGGCGTGTTGAACGAGCGGAAGATTGGTACAGAACGTACTGGCTATCCTTTTCTCATTTCGGTCTGAGACTCGGCTAAAACTTGGCAGCTTCATATTTTGACCATGCGCGAGACTTGCTGTGTATGGTCAACTACTTTCGCCGCGAAATGCCCCGTCCCATCGTTGGATTTGGCCACAGTATGGGCGGGACTGTCATGATAAATCTGGCACTGCTTCATCCTCGTCTACTTTCCGGTGTATTTTCTGTCGAACCCGTGATAAATAAAACACCTCAGGAGATGAATTTCAAGGGCGCGTACGGCCTTGGCTTCAAAGCCGATGTCTGGCCATCCAAGGAGGAGGCCGAAGTCGCTCTTCGCAAGTCGCCCATCGTGCGTTCGTGGGACGATTCCGTTCTCGCGCTCTACCTGAAGTATGGTCTCAGGGAGACGCCAACTCTGATACACGACGAACCCGGCCGCATAACCACACTTACAACCAAACATCAAGAGTCCTTCGCTTTTGGGAGGGCCGCTTACCCACGCCGTGGTACCCCCTTGACCTTCTTCCAGCCCACTCGAACCGCCCATCCTGATTTGGACATTGCACGGCAGCCGAAAGACAATCCATTCTATCAACCAAGTGCCACCCAGACCTTCGCCCAGCTGCCTCTTCTAGCACCACCCCTCTTTCTTCTCTACGGCTCGAAAACCCATATGGCTGCGGGCAGCCCTCGTGGGCAACAGGATAAGCTCGAAGTTGTCGGCACAGGCATTGGTGGGAGTGGCGGATACGCGGAGGGCAGGGTTCTCAGTCGAGTGATTCAGGGAGGGAGCCACTTCGTGCCCTTTGAGCAGCCCGAGCATGTGGCTAAATTGTTTGCAGAGTGGCTCACAGCAGAGCTGAAGAAGTGGGGGGACCAGGAGGCAGAAGAGCAACAAGCTCGAGCAGATCTGAGCCCGAAACAGCGAGTCATGATCGATGAAGACTGGACGTGGTGGCTGCGAGAGCAGTACGGACCCGCTAAACGCAAGCGCAATGCAAAGATCTAGCAGTGTGCGCGATGCAATACTCAGAATGCTAGATTGACACGAAACTTCAAGTCAATTGGCTTTGTTGTGATTCCCCATACGACAGCAGGTTCAGACAAGCTATCATCAAACAGAGCCAGTTCGAACCGACCGATGAGCGCCGCGAGCATGGCTGTCACCTCCGCCAGCGCAAAGCCCTCCCCAATACAGGACCTTGGTCCCGCAGTGAACGGACAGTACGCAAAAGTCGACCCGCTTGTCACAATTTCTTCAGCAGTCTTGATGCTCACGCTACCATCGCAATCAGTGATCCATCTGTCAGGCTTGAATGCCTGCGCATCCTCCCCCCACTCGTAACGGTTCTTGTTGATATGCCACACAGACACACTGACGCCCGTACCCGCAGGAACCATATAGCCGGCTACGGACGTGTCTCGCATGGCCTCGCGCCGGACAATCGGGGCTGGAGGCATGACACGCAGACTTTCACGAACGACCGCCTTGAGGAAAGCAAGGCTGTTGAGCGTCTCCGAAAGATCAAGCTCTGCATCCGAAAGGGTCTCCCACGAGGTCAATTTGGGGGCGAGCTGGCGGATCTCGCGGCGCAGCCGAGTCTGCACCCCTGGATGACGGCAGAGGAGATAACAAGTCCACGTGACAGCCAGACTAGACGTCTCGTGACCGGCAGCAAGGAGATTCGTCATGTGCGCAGCGAGAAGGTCATCATCGACCACTTTCCCGGTCATGACGTGACTGAGGATGTCGGCCTTTGGTCTTTCGTTGGCACCGCTTGCTGCATCCGCTCTTTTCTCCGCTATCGCTTGCTTTGCTGTTTGTGCGACGGCCTGCTTCCCGGCAGCCAAGTTCCGAAAGTATTCACATGGGAACCAGCGGCGTAGAGTAGCCATAGGCAGCACGAGAGCAGCCGCATAGATCAAATTCGCTTGACGCTGCGCACGTGGAGTGCCTCGAAACATGGCGCGGTACCGTGTACAGAATTCAGAGTCCGGTCTCTTGATCGCATCGAAGTCTCGGCCGTAGATTGCAACCCCAATCACATCAAGCGCGGCACTATGAAGGTAGTGGGATAACTCAAGGACAGCCTCAGAATGTTCAGGCACAGCAACCCGAACGGACTCTGCGAACTCGACAGCTTTCGCCCAGAACGTTTGATGGAGCTGTCTGACATTTCGGGGGGCGAATGCTGGCAGCATATTCTTCTTCTGCTCCCGGTGGACATCACCCTCGAGTACGAAAATGCCATTGCCAAACAGGGCTCCAAAACGAGCGCGGTTCAGCGGCGAGCGTTCAAAGTCGCCTGAGTACACCTTGGTCACTAGTACTTCGCGCACCGCGGCCGGACTCAAGGGGATAATCCTCGGACTGCGCCAGATCCCGAAGTAACGGACGAGGCCTTCATGCGATGTCCTGGCAAGCCATGCATCCAATTGACGCGGGTTCGGCTCGGTGTACAGCCATTGGTACAGCAGGAACTTCCAGTCGGCCTGGAGCGCAGGGATATGCCGAAGAGGGCTCACGTAGTTGGGGTAGAGGTGCAGCCTCCAGAAGAGACAGGTGATGAGAGCAATGCATGCAATAACCAGGAATGATTGCATGGCGTATGACATTTCAGGTCAAGCAGAGTGATGTAAAGATATATTGAAGCTTTGGTGACGAGATATACCATGAAAATCCGAAGGTAAGCTTTCGCTCAAAGCCTCACTAAATTCGATGGTGCCATCGTGCAGGACTTCAGTGGGACTACTGCTAGAGGAGGCTACTGCATGTAGTATCCTAGCGTACATATATAAACGATCGATGATCTGTGACGATCATGACTGACTGGGCACCACACACCAAGCTAGGCTCATCAACTCATGCAGAACACTTCTTGGCTCCACCACCTCTCCAAAGCGAGACATACGACAATGAATCAGCTTGAGCAGGTACTAGCAAGAGACGCAGCAGGTCGAATCGACTTTGATCAATTGCTCAATGCGCCAAGGAGGGCTGAATTTTACAAGGGCAAGTCTGCTTTGGTCACAGGTGGCGCATCCGGTCTTGGTGCTGCTTGTGTACGCTTCCTCGTGTCTGGAGGCGCCCGTGTGGTCATCGCAGACCTGAACGACAAACTTGGAGCGGAGCTGGAGGCTCTGGATCCTTCACGGTCCGTTTTACAGACTTTGCATCAAAGCGATACACTTCCAAGACTAACTTGTTGTGGTGGACAGAGTGAAATTCATACAATGCGACGTATGTAATTATGACTCTCAATTGCTGCTGTTCGCAGACGCGCTTGCATTCTTTCCTTCGAAAGAACTGGACATGCTCATCGTCAGTGCAGGAGTGCAAGGACAGGATTGGACATTCCAAGCTGAAAATGATGGAGCCGCCGTCTTACTGCGTTACGCCGAATGGGCACGTTCTCCGCCACACAATGATGAGCCTCACATGCCGTCAATCAAGGCTCCTTCAACGAAATGCCTCGACACCGGCTTGCAGGGAACACTCTACAGCGTTCAGATCGCGACCAGGTTTGCGATGGGCATGGACAAGCCTCGCACGGTCGGCTCCCTCGACAAATCGATCGTCCTGGTCTGTTCCACAGCTGGATTTCGAGCGCTGCCATATCGACCGGACTACACCGCAGCAAAGTTTGGAGTCCGGGGTCTGTTTCGAGTGCTTCGAGACATGCTGCCACTGGCAAGTCCGCAAGGACCACGAATCAACATGGTGGCGCCTTTCTTCCTGCCAACGCCCATGACGGGCCCACTCATTCCCGGACTGGAGAAGAAAGGGATCAGGCTAGGCAGCATGCAAGACTTCGTTCGTGCCGTGACAGTCCTGTTGGAATGTCGGTCGATCAACGGTCGAGCGGTCGCAGTGACAGCTGAGGGACTACGCGATCTCTGCGACGATGTCGCAGGTCAGGATGCTAGTCTCGCTCTACTCGAGCTCGTGAAGCATGGATGGCTCAGTGTGCCGCAGAGTGCCACGCTTTCTGAAATTAGTGGTGACTTGAGCCGATGAGACATGATCGCCTCAAGTCGAGTAGCCCCATTGCTGCAACCAGAGACGCATCCAAGCGGTACTCACCGCGTCCATGTCGGCAAGCGTCTTGCTCCTCTTTGCGGTCTCTTTGACGTCCAGACTTGGTGCATGCGTGAGCGGAAATCGGACAGCCTTCTCACTCAGCTGCTCGAAGAAGGATAGTAGCTTGATAGCGGAGTTTTGGCTAAGGTCGCCGTTGCTAGTCTTCAGGGCACTTTCTCCCACGGCGTCTACCCATGCGGGAAGGGTAACGACCTTTGTTCCATCGCCGAGTGCTTGTCCTACCGCCGGCAGCAAAGCTGACCACGGTATAGCAGTGGGATTAACGATGTGATTGTATTGCACGGATTTTGTTGCCTGTGTGACATCAAGCAAAGTCTCACATATGACCTGGGCCGCCACGTCGACCGGTGTCCAGTCCACATTGTCGAGCGCGCCGAGGGAGCTTGGTAGCAGTTTGAGATGGTTGCTGGACGTTACCAAACTCGGGAACCATTCTTGTTGCGGCCATCGGCTCTTGCTGCCAAGCGTTCCTTCTGCGACTGGACCTGCCATCTGTCCGATGCGGTAGATGGAGACGATCAGACCTCGTGTCCGGCTAGCGCGTGCAAGTAGTCTTTCGGACACCAACTTGGACTGACCGTACCCGAAACGTGCTACCTTCCAATCGTCGATCTCACGTTCGGGAACTTTTGCTTTGGCGCCAGGGACGGCCGTCCAGTTCCCCGCTACAGCCTGAGAAGAGAAGAAGGCAAATCGTGGCCGACGCCGCGCCGCGACGGCAAAGTCGATGAAATTAGAAACGCCACGTATGGAACTCTCGAAGGAGCTGAAATTCCTGTTCCAATCGACTGGCCAGGCATTGTGTATAATCAGAGTGACAGTGGAGAACACCTCCTCGTAGCTGTCTTCAGGCAGGCCTAATTTCGGGAGAGACAGGTCGTAGGTAAGGAACGTTATCTTGCTGTTTGTCGACAATGCGGGCAGGCCATGGTCTGTCAGGAGTTCTGTTTGCCGCCTTGCGCCTTGGGATGATCTGTTGAAGCAATAGATCCTGGTGACTCGTTCGGACGACGCCAGTAGCGAAAGAAGGTAGCAGCCAAGGTGACCGGTAGATCCAGTGAGGATAACTGCCTCCGCCATTGTAGCAGCAGTCGGAAACAACTGCACAGCGGAAAGCTGAGAACGAGTGAATCACACCCGTTTCTTTCACCAATGAACAGCCGCGTCTAGCACTTCCACCTTCCGTACGCTGCGTGACGAGTTCCTATGGAGGCCTCATAGATGTGTAATTCTCTGTAAGCGGTAGCATAGGATGCCGTCGCGGGCCCACTGCTGCATGGAGCTATGGAGTAGCCAGTAACGCTCAACTGACCATTTCAAGCCATTGGGAGTTTGTGCAATAGCTTTATTGGGAAGTTGCACCACAAACAACTCACAAGTGCAAAGTGAAGGAAGCTTAGAAGTATGCTTGGAAGATTTGAAGGCAGACACACTTTCCTTAGCGCGACGATCTGCGAGTGCCAAGTCTGGGATATAAGGGTGATGGTATAAGTTACTAACAGGTATACTGTACCGCAACCACGTGCCAGGACCCAGGAGCTATATGAATGATCCCAAGTTGAAACCCAACGTGACAACCGCCTGCCACTCAGACTTCCATCTGCGTATTCGAAGAACGAGGAGTCAGGCGGAAAAGTGACGATGTTGAGTGCTGCACTTACGAAGTGCGGCGGCATAGACGTCTTCTCCGGTCTACATCCGTCCGTCATCTGGCGCTTCGATATGCAAGTTTCAACGTTGCGCATATTCATGACGCTCTTGAGTATGCGTATTCCAGAAACGCATTCAGCTAGCGCATAGCGCTCTGTTCTGCAGGCACCGCGAGCAGGACGTTGGTGGCGATCCTGACGATCTGAACAAATGGTAGATTGCAATCTTCGACGCCTCTTTTCAAGCACGGCATATATAACACGGCAAGGTAACATTGATTGCGCAGGAAGTAAGGCCACAATCCACTCTCTATTTATTTTCCGCCCTTGTGTTCTTCCAGCGCAGTATTACTGTCAATTCAATTCACCATGCTACCCAAGTACATCGCACCCGCTGCCTTCGCAGTCTGCGCTGCAGGGCTCCCGAGTTACGATGATCGCACCACCTCAACAACTCGTTCATCAGCGACCCCGACCCCGAGCTGCAAGATTCAGCAGCGCGATGCCACCTTCGACGATATTACCGTCATCCCGGCCGTCGAGCTGAACCCAGTCCCAACTCCCTACATGGGTCTCGACTACCAAGCCTTTGACGTCCTCGAGGTCGTCGAGACCGACGCCGCACCCGGTGTCGTTCCCCAGAGCGGTACTCAATACGCCTTCTCCAACGTCGAGACGGAGTCTACTGGCGGCACTCCCGAGTGGACTGTCCTGTACACTGGCTCCAACGTCACGAGCTTCACCTTGCAATCCTTCTACTACGGTTGCGCGTTGAATCTCGAGCAGGGCGCTGCGGCTATTCCGCAGGCTTGCAACATCGCGTTCACTGGCTTCCAGCAGGGTGACAACTCGGATGCCAAGGTTCAGGTGGCGGCGCAGGAGTTTGCTTATGACCCGACAAGTACCACGGCGGCGCAGCAAATGGCGCTTGGCGTGTTCAACTCCGACTTCAACAACATCCAGTTTGTCCAGATCCAGTACACGGTTCCTGGTGGAGACGCTGCGGTTCAGAGCGATCTTGCGCTTGTCGTGGATACTATCAAGTACACCACTTGCTCTGCTTAGCAGGAAGTGGGCGGGAAGATTTGTGGCGGAGGAAATCTTTCTGGTGATTGCTATTGCATGCGGGGCGATGAGGCGGAGACATCGTGGAGTTAGTCCATGTGTTGAGGCATTGACTACATGTAGCAGATCTGTCAGTCCCCTCAATTCGCGAACCTGACACTAGGCGGCATAGGGCGGCATATACTGGGATTGTATATTTTTGATTTCTTGTCCTGCCAAGTTGCTATCGGCTTCCCCTCGGAGTTACTCGATCTGAGGGTGTAGGTGGCGTTGAGTCCTCCAGGCAGAAACATGGTTGTCGATAAGAGCCTGTAAAACCTGTCGATATCCTGCTCGAGCTTCACGTCTCCCTTCTCCCTCCGACTTTATTCTAACATTTATCTCACCGGGCCAGTGCTGAGCGATGATGCACCGAATTGCAGTGGGCGGAGAGAGTGAGGGTCACGGCCGGGCGCGGTCCAGCACGACAGCCTCGAGCAACTACACATTCGCTTCGGTAAGTGGCATACATACAGTATTGTATAGATTTCCCCATCGGCGTTCCAGAGAGGGGCGGTGGGGCAGAAGGCACCTCTTCCTCCGCAAGCATGATCGGCTACGCGAGACCTTTTATCCGGTTCTCGGCGAATCACGCTGCAGCCCGTCCGGGAAACGGGCCGAAGTCCTCTTTGCGAATCGTCACACCGGACACGAGACATGTCAATCCACATTCGCTGCACGCATTCCCCGCACTTGCTGCAGCTCGACATTGGGACAACGCCGCCAGCGGCATTTGAAGGCACATGCAACCATCGAAAGCGCCGGTCACGCCAGACAGCAGACAGAGGCTTGGCGACCTCGGGAGCGGTTGCGGAACAAATAAGGTAGCATCGAGGACGCTGAACATCCGACCTGGCCCTTTCCTCTGCACCTGAAACGAGCCAAGAACAGGTCTCATCCGCATGGCATGAGCTGGCTAGGAAGGCGCGTTGACAAAGGAAATCAGCGACCAGAGCAAGCAGTAAGAAGCGTCACGCGCCACTGGCCAGCCGATCTGCCCCAGACACAACCTCATCCTCACACATAGAGCCATTGTTCACCGGATCGACCACGTGAGCGGATTGCACGACATTCATTGGAAGCGTCAGCATTGAATTTGACCTCAACTCCACCGCAATGCCTTCAGCAGATATTCCAGCCGTTGTCTCGGCTGCCAACCAAGGCATCGAGAGCCGTCCGGCGCAGTACCGGCCAAATCTCAATCAAGCACCAGCGGGAGACTTCATGCGGGCACATCGGCAGCGAGCTCATTCACGGACCACTAACGGAGTTGGCGTACAGGCGGAGGACACGAGGATATGCGTGGTCATGGTTGGGCTGCCTGCCAGAGGCAAGTCGCTTATCGCACAGAAAGGTAGGTCTTCAGGTGTTTTCTTTTTCATTGCACACACACGCGCGCGCGCAGGCGGCGGCGATGGCGACTGGAGAGCATTCAAGCGATAATATTGACCTGCTCCCAGTCGTGAGATATCTAGGCTGGCTCAGTATAACGGCGAAGTGCTTCAATGTCGGCAGCTACCGTCGCACAGCAACACCTCAACCATCTGCTTCCTTCTTCGACACCTCGAACAAAGAGGGCGAGCGATTGAGGAAAGCTGCTGCCGAAGCCGCAGTCAACGACATGTGCGGGTGGTTCAAGCAACCCAACAGCCTCATTGCCATCCTCGATGCGACCAACTCCACCAAGTCCCGCCGACGATGGATCAAAGAGCGATGCGACGCAGAGGGTATTGAGACATTGTTTGTGGAGAGCAAGTGCGACAATGAGGAAATCATCATGGCAAACATCCTCGAGGTCAAGACGACGAGTCCAGACTACCAAGGTCAGGATCCCGAGGAGGCAGCAAAAGACTTCAGGGATCGCATACGGATGTACGAGCGGGTATACGAGACGCTGGACGAAGACGAGGCGGATATGACATACTGCAAGATCATAGATGTCGGCTCTCAAGTGATCATCAACAGGATCCAGGATTATCTTCAGTCACGAGTGGTATACTATCTGATGAACTTGCACATTAAGCCGAGAAGTATATGGATAAGCCGGGTAAGCTGCACAGCTTCTCTTTCTGGTTTACCAAGGCTGACATAGGCATCAGCACGGCGAGTCTATGTTTAATCTTTCCGGTGCAATTGGTGGCGATGCAGATCTTTCACCACGCGGTCAGCAGTACGCAAAAATGCTCCCCGAGCTGGTGAAGAAGTCCGCAGGCGACGCTCCGCTCACCGTCTGGACCTCGACTCTCAAGCGCACTGCCCAGACTGCTGCATACCTACCGTACGAGAAGCTATCTTGGAAAGCATTGGACGAGCTGGATTCTGGCGTCTGCGACGGGCTCACATACGCTGAGATCGAAGAGCGGTATCCAGAAGACTTCAAAGCTCGAGATGACGACAAGTACAACTATCGCTATTTGGGCGGCGAGTCCTACAGGGATGTCGTGATTCGCCTGGAGCCCATCATCATGGAGCTGGAGCGTTCAGAGAACATCTTGATCATCACGCATCAGGCTGTGCTACGCTGTATCTATGCCTACTTCATGGGCAGCTCGCAAGAAAAGAGCCCATGGATGGAGGTCCCGCTTCACTGTTTGATCAAGCTTACGCCAAGAGCATACGGTACGCAGGAAGAGCGCATGTTTGCCAACGTCCCAGCTGTTAGCACGTGGCGAGAGAAGGGCTCGAAAGCAGAGCATCACAAAGGCGACAGCGTGGCGCCAAGCCCATCAGTCCGGGGACAGGACAAGGCTGCTGATGTGCCGGCCATCAATGGCAATGGTCAGCCTGCTCAGGTGCAGACGAAAGACGCTGCGTCGGCTGCGACCTAGGAAGTCCAGACTCGGCAGCATGTGTACGACCAAGATGGTTGGAGAGTTAAGACTACGGTGGCTGGGTACCAGGCTGAACAGCTGGCTGAATTAGATGGCTTTGAGTTGAGCGACACGCTGATCGGATGAGCTGCTTTTCCTTTGAGCCGCTGGCTACTCGATTCTCATGGTTGCATAGCAGCAGGCGTAAATGCTTGGGTTGGGTCAGATTGCACAGATGATACACATCACAGCAGGATTTAGAAGGTCTAGGGCACTCTAGAAAGCTAAGCAGTAGGATATTTCTGCTGCGCCGAGCACTGCTCCATAGATATGAAGTTTTCAGCGAGCTTGCAGCAGCTCTGCCATATCAATCGTGGTTTCTCCTTCCTAAAGTCGAGCATTGAGGCAGTGCACGGACCAATTTTTGTATGCGATCCTTGGACATTGAGCTTTCACGTGCCTCCCTGCTTCGAGAAATAATCCAGTGCTCTTCTCATCCCCTCATGATACTCCATTCCGACCATGCTGCCCCCCGTAGAAGCCGGTCTACTCGCTGCGAACCCGAGATTTGCGGCGCTGTATGGGGATCTTTGTCAGAATCAATTGAACGAGGATGGCACCTCGAAACTGGATGCGAAGGGTGCGAAAGATAAGATGGTCTTCGAAGAGGTACTCATAGTGTTTGCCGAGCCACAGAGACGCCTCGTGTCCTTTAGCAATTCAGTACAAATGTGACTGACGTATCCCGCCAGGACCTCCACAAGATGCGGATAGCGACTGCCAAGCGAGAAATCGTGCAGGCCGGACTTCAGGATCTCGCGTATCGTGCTGATGCGCTGCCGGAGGAGGTTTGGGACGATCAATGCGTGACTCACGTGGGACCCAGTCGCTGATGCGTGGATAGCTGCAAGAAGTCGTGGCGATCGTGGCGGCTTGGCTGGGCGGGGAGATTGCTGCTGAGGACCAAGAAATCGCGTTGGAGGAGATCGAAGGGTTCAAGGTGAGACGAGAAGCGTTGCTAGGCTTGCGATGCCTACGACTGATTCAAGTGCCAGGAGCACGCTCGCCCGATCTCCCATGCCCTATCCACGCAGCTCCACACTCTCACCACCGTGCTCTGCGCCATCCTGTCACCAGGCGTGGATCTGCCACCCGACTCACTCTCAGCCCGGATCCTGGGAATCCAGTCCTCCATCGCGATCTTGAAATCCCAACTCGCCACCTCCCGGCTGACCCTGGCGTCTCAAATCTCCTCGCTGCAAGCTCTGCAGCGAAAAGCTCTCGAAGCTTGTATCCGCACGCTTGAGCAAACAATCCACGGTTCTGTCGCGCGTGCAACGAAGGCGAAAACAGAGTACTTGGCGCTGGTGGCGGAAGGCATGACGAAAAAGCTCAGTGTGCAGCATGCGCAGCTTGTGCAGGGGTTGTATCCTGCGGAGATGGAGGATGTTTTGAGAGGGAGGAGTGAGGGTTTGGAGGAGGAGGCGAGGTGAGTAGTGCTCGCTTGAGGGGACTCATGAGTTCGGGTTCGCTGACTCTGTGGAACAGGGCGTTGAAGAGGACTGTTAGGGAAAAGGAGGAGAAGTTGGAGGAGTATGGGAAGGTGAGGGGCATGGCGAGGATGGTGAAGGAGTATGGGGAGATTTTGGGGGAGAAGGAGAGGGTGGAGGCGGAGATTGGTAGGCTGGAGGGACCGTGATGATGCGTGGGCATGCAATCTGAGAATATGCCTTGTGCTTCCAAGCGCGCGACCACTGACAGAGTGCATGTGCTTGATGGAAGCAGCCGCCTTGAGTGTGCATGAAAGCGTTCACAGTATCGGAAGCCAAGGCTCACTAGCCAAAACGTGGCCGGTCAATCAACGAAATATATAGACAGCTTCCTGAAACTCCATGCCCGGGTATCATAATTCTGTCAACTCACTCACGCCGCGTTCAGAACCCGATGCGCTAGCATCCCCCCGGCCCCCC
>JADDMT010000092.1:0-118517 GCA_021401465.1 Teratosphaeria epicoccoides | reverse complement strand
TCTAAGTATAGTGCTCGAACGGCTCCGCAAGTTCGCCCTCTACGCGAACCTAAAGAAGTGCTCATTCCTGACGGATAGGATTGAGTTTCTCGGATACATCGTCTCTACAGAAGGAGTCATCATAGATGACCGAAGGGTGTCCGTAATCGCGGAGTAGCCGCAGCTAACTACCCTCCGAGAAGTGCAGGTGTTCCTAGGATTTACTAACTTCTACCGCAGATTCATACGATCTTACTCGAAGATCGTGGCTCCCCTCATGGCCCTCGCAAAGGGCGCGGTTCGAGGAAAAAAGCCAGGGAAAGTGCCTTAGGAGGAGGCTTAGAGCAAGGCCTTCTCTGAACTTAAAGTAGCTTTTCAAACTACGCCCATACTTCGGCACTTTGACCCCGCTGCGAAGATCCGGATAGAGACCGATGCTTCAAAATTCGCAATAGCCGCAATTATATCGTAGCTCTAGTCGCACGAAGGCAGTACGCGATAGTACCCGATTGCTTTCTAGTCGCGGAAGATGCAGGGCGCTAAGCTTAACTACGAGACTTACGACCAAGAGCTTTTGGCTATTGTTGACAGCTTTAAGGAGTACCGACACTACCTCGAAGGCGCAGCGCACCCTATTAAGGTGCTTACCGACCATAACAACCTTCGCAGCTTCATGGGCGTGAAGCAGCTAAGTGGTCAGCAAGCAAGGTAGGCGACTTTCCTCGCTAGCTTTGACTTCGTTATCTAGCATTGTTCCGGAAAGACGAATCCGGCCGACGGTCCTTCGCGACGACCGGACTACGACACTAGGGAAGAGGGTAACTGACAGCTTCTCCCTACGCTGCAAACGAAGCTTGCAGTTTAGGGTGGCGATCCGTCGTTAGCTCCTCTTATGGGTCGACTGCGGGTCTAATAGGGCCTCACGGCCTCCGCTAGTGACGAACCCTCCTATCCGGCAGTTGTGGCGACCGTGTCTAGCTCGATCCGTGCGGTAGTTAACCGGCTCACATGCGGTAAGCATGCGATGTCTGAAGAACCCTTTGAAGAAGTCTCGAGACTTATTCAGCAGTTGCAAGAGCGAGAACCGGAGTTGATTAATGAGGGTGTAGCCCTCTAGGACACTGCAGGCGGTCCGAAGTACTAGACCAAGTCGGGCGATTTGTGGTACTTTGACAATAGGCTCTACGTACCCGCCGACTGCGCCCTCTGTTCGCAGCTCCTCCATATTCATCATGACAATGAACTCGCGGGCCATTTTGGCGTAGAGAAGACAAACGCACTTCTCGGACGCAAATACTAGTAGCCTACGCTAGAACAGGATGTCTCTGACTATGTCAAATCCTGCTAGACGTGCCAGATTAGCAAATCTCGGCGCCATCGCCCCTACGGCGATGCTTAGGCGCTCCTACTGCCAGAGAGACCATGGCAAGACTTGACCATGGATTTCATTACTGATTTGCCGCTAGCAAAGTAGAAAGGCAATGTGGTTGATGCTGTCCTTGTAGTAGTCGACCGATACTCGAAGATGAATATCTTTATCCTATGTACGAAAAAGTGCACAAGCGGCGAGCTTGCGCGGCTACTTCGCGACGAAGTCATATAGCGCTTCAGTGTCCCCCGAAGTATCCTATCGGATCGAGGTTCTGTCTTTACTAGTGAATACTAGCAAGAATTTGTGTTTAAGGCGCGTGTCAAGCACCGCCTAAGTACAGCATTCTATCCATAGACTAATAGTCAGACTAAACGTATGAATCAGACTCTTGAGTAGTACCTTCGGTACTACTACGCTAAGAACCAGGATGCCTAGGCCGACGTAATTCCTATGGCGGAATTTGCAGTTAATAACAGCGTGCATGCTGCTATGCGCATGTCGCCATTTCAGATTCTTTATAGCTTTAATCCGGAAATACACCTAGAACCGCCTTAGGACGAGTCTTCTGAGGAGAGGGTGCCAGCCGCCGCGGAATTAGCGCGGCGTATGCGCGAGGTACATTCGGTGCTAATAGAACACTAGAAAAAGGCCTCAGAATCCCAGATTAAACATAATAACACCCGTGCTAAACCGATGTAGTACGCAGTTAGTACGAAGGTGTTACTGTTGACGAAGAATCTCAAGCTGAAACTTCCGAGCAAGAAGATGACGCCAAGGTTCGTCGGACCCTTCCGGATACGCGACGCGATAGGCTCGCAGGCGTACTGGCTATCGTTGCCATCGTCGTATCGTGTGCACAACGTCTTCTACGTATCTCTACTCGAACCATAGGTACAGCGCGAGGGCAAAAAGCCCGCGGACCCGATGCTAGTAGCAGAAGAGAACGAAGAGTAGGAAGTCGAGGGTATTAAGGACAGTATGCGGCGTAAGGGCGCAACGCACTATCTGGTGAAGTGGAAAGGATACCTACCTGAGTACACACAATGGGTTCCGGCCGAAGACTGCAAGAACGCTCTAGAAGCTATTCGTGAATTCGAAGAGCGGAGGAGGCATGAGCAGGGCTTGAGAAGGTCGATTCGTGGGAAGATGAGGGTTCTGGAGCAGAATTCTTGACACGTGTATGTAGCGTATAACGCGCGAAGTGATAACAAGAAGCAAACGCCCTACTCATACATCATTGATGCCTAAAGGCACACCTAGAATAAACCTAAGAAGAACAAGAGACATGCTCGGATTAGCTTCGTAGCTAATGCTTAGCGACTACTAGTTAGGGGCTTCCTGACCGAACCCGAAGCAGGAGAGTCTTTCTTGTTACGGTCCGCTAGGGACTGCCTACCTGCACGGGGTCTACCAAACACCCCGAAGTGACCATGAGTAACGGGGGTAGCAACGCCACGAAGAGAGGCCGGCATCTTCTTCTTTAGTGGGTTGCGAGGGAGCTCGTCTTCGGAGCCTATAGTAGCCGGAGAACTAGCGACACCCTTACCGCGCCTAGTCGCGACGACTACCTCATCCTTAGCATCAGAAGGCGAAGAGACTCGAGCGCGCTTGCGGCTGTCGCGCTCGGCCCTCGAGATCATCTTGCGCTTCTTGACACGAGTGTCGACTACATCATCGGACTCGGTGTCTCCCTCAGGCGCAACTAGTGCGGTGACACTACGGCGCGAAGGGATCACGTCAGGACCGAAGGTATCCTGAACGTCGTCATCCTCCTCATCCTCAAAGATCTGGCCTAGAGGCTTGTGCCTTAGCGTCTTGACAGACGCAGTGCGGGTCGCAAGCAGGGAAGGCTCGGCTTCCTCGTCGCTGACCTCAATTTCGGCCCTGGCCCTCTTCTTCTTCTTGGACAGTAGCGTCGAGGCGGCGTAGGCGGCGGCGCTACAATGTGTTAGCTGTACGCACGCGACAGGATTCGAGTAAGTAACTTACGGCTTAGTCCTCGGGACCGGCTTAGAGGCAGGCTGCCTCTCGGTACGGCGCTAGGGCGTGGCCTTAGCGGCGGGAGTAGCGAATTGCTTGATAACCTTCTTGCGGATCATCCGCGTTTCGAAGTCATCGTTAATAGAGGCAAGGGCCCTGAGTTGCTGACGCTGACGGCTAGTCGGATACTTCTCGACGCTAACGTTAGCCTAGCGGAAAAGTCAGCATTTCATACTCGGAGGGTACCTGCACTATATGCGTACTATGGCGAAGGTCTCGACCCTAACAGTTAGTACCTTCAAGATCTTCTAGACTAAGTCTGCGATTAGACCCAGACAAACGTTTTCGCCTGTTAGCAGAGAGTCGAAGCGAACGCTGCCGTGAGAACAGTTAGCAGTCGCGGTGAAGCACGAGAGGGCGCCGAGCAGGTAGGCGAGTGCCTCGCGGTACTTGGCCTGTAGCCTGTTCATGGTCGGAGTGCCTTTAGCAATCCCCTCGTCGCGCGCACTCTAGAAGTCATCGATGTTACGGCAGAGCTAGTTGTACTCGCTATACACCTCTTTAGGGAGGTCTTGGCATTTTTGATGCTTGCTATTGCAGTTGACACAATTGCGGTAGACACCGCCCTTATCAAACCCGCCGACGCAGATCTCGGCTACGCTTCGGTCAGTACAAGTCACGCATACCTCGCGGGTAGGGGACGCCTTACTAACACGCGGAGGGGAGATGTGTGCAGCTTGGCTACTAAGGTTGTCAAGGCATCGTCAACACGAGCGACGATCGCGGGCAGAGCGAGTAGCGTCGAACTTAGTCTACAGCACATAAGCCATTATAGCTAAGACGGGTTAATTGATCTTGATTGATTGATTGAAGAAGAAGGAGCTCTAGTACAGACCCGCAGACATGGCGAGGCGCAAGCTGAGCGAAGTAGGAGCGGAGGTCGATGTTAGTGTCTTAGAACAGGAAAGTTTAGGAAGCGACGAGGTTTTTATACCCTCTAACAGCCCCCCTGTTACCTACCGCAACCGTTGAGCTAGTGACTCGAACTACATGCGCAGAGTACCTGCCTCTGGTTAACTTACAAGGGGACCGAATGATGCAATAACGGATAACGCGGCTGTCACGCATGTGCGCCGACCGCACTCGTGCTAGCCTACTAGCATGGAAATGTGACGAGGCCCGCGCCAGGAGCGCGCTCCTGCCGTTTCGAGCGGCGCGCGCCAAGCGTCCGCGTACTTTCCTACTACCCCAAGGTTCTGCGACACGTTCTTCATGGTCACGACTAAATAGGGACGGCCAAGCTACTTGGCGAGGCCGGCGCGCATGCTCGCCCTATAATTTCAAGGATTGACTGAAGTACGTACTCGTGGTTTCCTGATATCTCGATCCGCATGTAAAGCGAAGGTGTTACGAAGCCACCTAACATGTAATGGATTAAAACCCGCCCGAGTTAGCAGCCTCCGCCCCGCACTCGCTGCGAAGGTGTTAAGGTGTGCGCATGACACATGTTACGCAGGCTATCTACCTATTCACCCTTGCGCGGTGTGAGCGTGCCATATCCCGTACCCTATATGTTCCGCGTGCGTCACTTAGTGAGGCTAGGGACATCCTCATAGGAGGAGGGGCAGTGATACGGTTGATACTAGGGGACCATTTGAACCGCATGGGTTCTAATGGCCGCCCTTGGCATGCAGTGACCCTGCTACATATAGTAAGGGGGTCCTTCGTACATACGTTAGCTCGTATGTCGTCCGAGTGGGATCAGTTGTCGACGTAGGACGCCCCTACGTCGCTGACCCTACGGTACCCCTACGGGGTTAGGCTCGGACATGCTTTCCCTAATTGAGGAGCGTCGGGGGTTATAAGCACCCTTAGCGCCACCTCTGCGATAAGCAGAAAGCAGCGCTGTCTTGTACCTACTAAAAGGTCGGATTACTCTGTCACACTGCGAGATATTTTCATATCATATAGCACATATATCTATATCAGGCGGTCTAAACTACTAGACCAAGTCAGGCGACTTGTAGTACTTTAACAATAGGCTCTATGTACCCGCTAACTACGCGCTCTGTTTGTAGCTCCTCTGTATTTATCATGACGATAAACTCGCAGGCCATTTTAGCGCAGAGAAGACAATCGCACTTCTTAGACGCAAATACTAGTAGCTAACGCTAGAACAGGATGTCTCTGACTATGTCAAATCCTGCTAGACATGCTAGGTTAGCAAATCTCGGCGCTATTACCCCTATAGCGATGCTTAGGCACTCCTACTACTAGAGAGACTATAGCAAGACTTAACTATAGATTTTATTACTGATTTGCTGCTAGCAAAGTAGAGAGGCAATATAGTTAATACTGTCCTTATAGTAGTCGACTAATACTCTAAGATGAATGTCTTCATCTTATGTACGAAAAGGTACACAAGCGGCGAGCTTGCGCGACTACTTCGCGACAAAGTTATATAGCGCTTTAGTGTCCCCTGAAGTATCCTATTAGATCGAGGTTCTGTCTTTACTAGTAAATACTAGCAAGAATTTGTGTTTAAGGCGCGTGTTAAGTACTGCCTAAGTACAGCATTCTATCTACAGACTAATAGTCAGACTAAACATATGAACTAGACTCTTAAGTAGTACCTTTAGTGCTACTACGCTAAGAACCAGGATGCCTAGGCTGACGTAATTCCTATGGCGGAATTTGCAGTTAATAACAGCGTGCATGCTACTATGCGCATGTTGCCATTTTAGATTCTTTATAGCTTTAATCTAGAAATACACCTAGAACCGCCTTAGGACGAGTCTTCTAAGGAGAGGGTACTAGCTGCCGCAGAATTAGCGCGGCGTATGTGCGAGGTATATTCGGTGCTAATAGAACACTAGAAAAAGGCCTCAGAATCCTAGATTAAACATAATAACGCCTATCCTAAACCGATGTAGTATGCAGTTAATACAAAGGTGTTACTATTAACGAAGAATCTTAAGCTAAAACTTCTAAGCAAGAAGATAACGCTAAGGTTCGTCGGACCCTTCTAGATACGTGACGTAATAGGCTTGTAGGCATACTAGCTATCGTTACTATCGTCGTATTATATGCATGACGTCTTCTACGTATCTCTACTCGAACTATAGGTACAGCGTAAGGGCGAAGAGCCTGCGGACCTAATGCTAGTAGCAGAAGAGAACGAAGAGTAGGAAGTCAAGGGTATTAAGGATAGTATGTAGCGTAAAGGCGCAATGTACTATCTAGTAAAGTAGAAAGGATACCTACCTAAGTACACATAATAGGTTCTAGCCGAAGACTACAAGAACGCTCTAGAAGCTATTCGCGAGTTCGAAGAGCGGAGGAGGCGTAAGCAGGGCTTAAGAAGGTCGATTTGTAGGAAGATAAGAGTTTCAGAGCAGAATTCTTGACACATGTATATAGCGCATAACGCGCGAAGTAATAACAAGAAGCAAACGCCCTACTTATACATCATTAATGCCTAAAGGCATACCTAGAATAAACCTAAGAAGAACAAGAGACATGCTTAGATTAGCTTTGTAGCTAATGCTTAGCGACTACTAGTTAGGGGCTTCCTGACTGAACCTAAAGCAGGAGAGTCTTTCTTGTTATAGTCTGCTAGGGACTACCTACTTACACGGGGTCTACTAAACACCCTGAAGCGACTATAAGTAACAGGAGTAGTAACGCCACGAAGAGAGGCCGGCATCTTCTTCTTTAGTAGGTTACGAGGGAGCTTGTCTTTAGAGCCTATAGTAGCTAGAGAGCTAGCGATACCCTTACTACGCCTAGTTGCGACGACTACCTCATCCTTAGCATTAGAAGGCGAAGAGACTCGAGCGCGCTTGCGGCTGTCGCGCTCGGCCCTTAAGATTATCTTGCGCTTCTTGACATGAGTGTCGACTACATCATCGGACTTAGTGTCCTCCTTAGGTATAACTAGTATTATAACACTACAGCGCAAAGGGATCACGTTAGGACCAAAGGTATCCTAGACATCGTCATCCTCCTTATCCTCAAAGATCTGGCCTAGAGGCTTGTGCCTTAGCGTCTTAACAGATGTAGTGCGGATCGCAAGCAGGGAAGGTTTAGCTTCCTTGTCGCTAACCTCAATTTTGGCCCTAGCCTTCTTCTTCTTCTTAGACAGTAGCGTCGAGGCAGCGTAGGTAGCGGCGCTACAATGTGTTAGCTATACGCACGCGACAGGATTCGAGTAAGTAACTTATAGCTTAGTCTTTAGGACCGGCTTAGAGGCAGGCTGTCTCTCGGTACGGCGCTAGGGCGTAGCCTTAGTAGTAGGAACAGTAAATTGCTTAATAACCTTTTTGCGGATTATCCGCGTCTTGAAGTCATTGTTAATAGAGGCAAGGGCCCCGAGTTGCTAACGCTAACGGCTAGTCGGATACTTCTCGACGCTAACGTTAGCCTAGTAGAGAAAGTCAGCATTTATACTTAGAGGGTACCCGCACTATATGCGTACTATGGCGAAGGTCTTAACCCTAATAGTTAGCACCTTCAAGATCTTCTAGACTAAGTCTGCGATTAGACCTAGACAAACGTTTTCGCCTGTTAGTAGAGAGTCGAAGCGAACACTGCCATGAGAACAGTTAGTAGTCGTAGTAAAGCATAAGAGGGCGCTAAGCAGGTAGGCGAGTGCCTCATAGTACTTAGCCTGTAGCCTGTTTATAGTTAGAGTGCCTTTAGCAATCCCCTTGTTGCGCGTACTCTAGAAGTTATCAATGTTACAGCAGAGCTAGTTGTACTCGCTATACACCTCTTTAGGGAGGTCTTGGCATTTTTGATGCTTGCTATTATAGTTAACATAATTGCAGTAGACACTACCCTTATCAAATCTGCTAATGTAGATCTTAGCTACGCTTTAGTTAGTATAAGTCACGCATACCTTGCAGGTAGGAGACGCCTTACTAACACGCGGAGGAGAGATGTGTGTAGCTTGGCTACTAAGGTTGTTAAGGCATTGTCGACATAAGCGACAATCGCAGGCAGAGCGAGTAGTGTCGAACTTAGTCTGTAGCACATAAGCTATTATAGCTAAGACAGGTTAATTAATCTTGATTAATTGATTAAAGAAGAAGAAGCTCTAGTACAGACCTGTAGATAAGGCAAGGCGCAAGCTAAGCAAAATAGGAGCAGAGGTTAATGTTAGTGTCTTAGAACAGGAAGTTTAGGAAAGTGACGAGGTTTTTATACCCTCTAATAGCCCCCCTATTGCCTACTATAACCGTTAAGCTAGTAACTCAAACTACATGCGCAGAGTACCTGCCTTTAGTTAACTTACAAGGGGACCTAATAATACAAGAACAGATAACATAGCTATTACGCATGTGCGCTAACTACACTCGTGCTAGCCTACTAGCATGAAAATGTAGCAAGACCCGCGCTAGGAGCGCGCTCCTACTGTTTCGAGTAGCGCGTATAGAGTGTCTATATACCTTCCTACTACCCTAAGGTTCTATGACATGTTCTTCATAGTCATGACTAAATAGGGACAGCCAAGCTACTTAGTAAGGCTAGCGCGCATGCTTGCCCTATAATTTCAAGGATTAACTAAAGTACGTACTTATAGTTTCCTAATATCTTGATCTGCATGTAAAGCGAAGGTATTATGAAGCTGCCTAACATGTGACAGATTGAAACCTGCCTGAGTTAGTAGCCTCTACCCTGTACTTACTACAAAGGTGTTAAGGTATATGCATAACATATGTTACGTAGGCTATCTACCTATTTACCCTTGTGTAGTGTAAGTATGCTACATCCTGTACCCTATACGTTCTATGTGCATTACTTAGTAAGGCTAGGGACATCCTTATAGGAGGAGGGGCAGTAATACAGTTAATACTAGGGGGCTATTAGAACTGCATAGGTTCTAATGCCTACTCTTAGCATGTAGTAACCCTGCTACATATAGTAAGGGGGTCCTTTATACATATGTTAGCTTGTATGTTGTCTAAGTAGGATTAGTTGTCAATGTAGGACACCCCTATGTCACTCTTCCTATAGTACCCCTACAGGGTTAGGCTTAGACATGCTTTCCCTAATTAAGGAGTGTCAGGGGTTATAAGCACCCTTAGCGCTACCTCTATAATAAGCAGAAAGTAGCGCTGTCTTGTACCTACTAAAAGGTCGGATTACTCTGTCATACTACAAGATATTTTCATATTATATAGCATATACATCTATATCATAGTGTCTTGTTACTTCTACACAGATTAAGCTAGTACTAGCCTGCCTCCTACGCATGTTGTCGCCTGTGTCCTTGTCTTGTCTAGGAGTGACGTTTATCTCTATAGTCTAAGAAGTAGGCATAGCTGTACTTAATAATGACTTCTAGCTTTTATTCTACAAAGGATGATAGATAGAATGTGTAAAGCTTAAGAAGAGGTACTCCTCTAGATAGTACTATATTACAAGTTATTACCTAATGTCTGTTAATCTAGAATTAATAGACTTAGTCTCTAGATGTTAATTCTAGTAATGCTGTCAAATGCATTCTAGCTTTGGTGTCACTGTTACTACTAGTGCAATCGTCAAGCTTGCAGATCCGGGACCTAAACTAGATAGTAGTGCTTCGGAATTAGGGTGTGATTAGTTCCGCGGCCGATCCTAGCAGATAATACGAACGATGGTGCCGTGATTTCTCGGATGGCAGTACGGCACATGAGTCGACCTTGTCCGGCTACGTCGTCTATAAAAACGCTGCGCTGCACAGAAGCTGCGAGGTAGGGCAAAACTGGCTCGAAGATGTTAAGAAAGTTCTCGCAGCAGTCAATCAAAGCCATGATTGTCGTCTAGTACAGTTGATCAGCATGTGCCCGTGAGGTGTCCTGCTGTTTGGCACCAAGCGCAGATGAGTGATGTATATCATGAAGAGCAGCGACAGTAGCAAATTACCATGGGGAAACCGTGGAGTCTAGAGTGCATATCATCTACGGGGGTTGTGTAAGTAGCTGATGCGATGTCTTGGTTTTCTCGCTCCGGCATGGCAGTCCTGGCCGTGGCTCTCGCGCTGCCTGACATGCTACGAGATATGTCTTTAAACGGCTCACTCTGGTTGATGACCTACTCACAGACCGTCTGGTCCAGGTTTCGAGTGACAGGCTCAGAACACAGCCAATCAGTGAACCTCACGGCCTTGACCGGCTGCCTGATGGCAAGACTTGTCGTCATGAGAGAATATTTAAGCTGCTTCGGCGATGTATTGCTTGTAGACATGATCTGGAAGGCTGCGTATGACATGCGAAGGACTCGAGGCGTGGCGGGACTGTGGCATGGATTCTGACTTTGAAGATGGCTTGTGCCGGAGAGACAGGAGTATGAGGAATTTGGATGCAACCAAAGGTAGGGAAAGTCCGGGGAGAAGCGATGTGTGTAGATCAGCTCAAGTGTATGTGATGTTGTGAGCGCAGTTGTAAGGTACGATCAGTTTTCACCGGCATGTGCCCGATTCATCATACCAGGATTGACGGGGCCAGCCGAAATTCCAGCCATCCTCAGCGAATAGGATCACAAGAATCCGCCGAGCCAGAACTTCAAAGCCCTCCTTACACAGTACACCATGCATAGGCACTTTGTCGCACGCTCTGATCGCTCTGAAAGCTGACTAGACATCTGATATCTCACCATTGCGACAGTGCGTTATATTTTCTTTTTCTGCAAGATTTGACCGCCGAACGTGCAAGATACAGGGATAATACGGAGGACAGAAAGTTGCGGATCTTGCATGAGTCAAGCCTTCCCGCAGTCTACCGGTGCGGATCCTTCCGCTCTCTTGGCACTCATCAGTCTTTTCAACCATCGCGAAAATCCGCTCAGGGTACAGAGTCGGTCTCAAAGAGCAGCTCTGTCTGTATGCTCTGCGATGTTGACATGTCCATACCGAATTTTGATGCCCGGAAAATGCCAGTGCCGTGACCCACGTCCAGTAAAATCTATGTTCACCACGAGATCTGCCCAATGAATCCCTGTGCGACTCCTTGACTCTCTCGTCGTCGCGCGAGACGTTCTGGCTGCTAGACTCCAACTCTCGTGAATGGCAACTGAATGCGCCACCGACCAAGTCCGCCACCAGAGTGGTACTGTAAACATCCAGTCCGGCAATGCCTTCCTTGGCGACGAATGGTGTAGCAGGTTCTCGCTGCGCTGAGCTGGAGATCCTGACCTGCGGGTGCGAAAGTCATTTGCTCGGCCGCGCCAACCCCAAGGATGAAGCCTGCCTAGGCACCGATGACTGGCAGAGGCGCAGAAACAGCTACGAGTAGCGCTTGGCATGCGGATTGTGGGGTACCAGTCGAGTACCTGGCGGCAAATGGCATTGCCGCCGAGTTTTTACTGTTGTAGGTGCTCGTTGATACACATTTAACCAACTTCGGACAGCTACTTCCATCAGTGTACGGAGCATCGGCCATGCTGTTCCTATTCAGTTGGCCCCTAGAAGGCTACATGAGAGACTTCGCAAGTAGCGAGATCATTGCATTCTTCGGCAATTACGTTACTGCGGCGTGGCGAGTGATTCCAGCAAGAATGTCTCGAGTACACCATCAGGTAGACGTTTCGAGCGCCTGAGGCGGCTACAACCTCACTGGCTGGCAAGAAGGCACAGGTACAGCTCAAGCCGCCCGGCGAACAGTATATTCTCTGATGCATAACCCATTCTACCTAACCACTTCTCGGCCGCGTCACACTATCTCTGCTATATGCACTAACATCAGAACCACTGCACAAGCACTTTGATTGTCTATTTGTTCATTGCATAGGGTTAAACTTTAGCTCGGCAATTCGGTAGAGGGAGCGGCAGAGGCTCCCGGAGCAAATCAGTAGAGATGCGTGGTTAGTAGGAGCGGTAGATGCTCAAAATACTAGCAGAGGCAAGAGCGACGTTGCAGCTGCGGACGTCAATTGCAATTTTGAAGGCGAGGGAGGCGCTGGTTGTGCGGTCGACGACGCTCGCTCGCTAGAGTGCAAGAGACTCTTCTAGCCCAGGAATGGTGCATGCGAGCCAGACAGGCACCCACGATCATCTCTGCCGGCCGTAAGAAATGGTGTCAAACAGGGCGGGTGGAACTACATTTCATGAGATATCATACAGGTCATTCCGCATGCCTTCTAATGAGCAGGTTAGCTAGAGGTTCGTTATACTAGTCTGAGAAGCATCTAGAACATGCTCCCCGGGACCAGATCAAACGTGTTGATTCCTAGTCCTAGTCTTAGCCTCTGGCCGATCCTGATCGATGTAGATGCGATGACCTCCACGCTAAGCATTCGTCTGCACAACCTCGTAAGAAACATCGTACCCGCCCGCGCTTGACATCGCTTGATCTTGACGAGCTGCGAGAACTCCAAATCCCAGGCACACCTATCGCAGCGGTTTGCAGCATAGCTCTAAGGAGCCACGTGCCCTGTCGAGATATCTGCATTACAAGCCCGACCTGGCTCGGAGTGCAAAGCAATGCCGTCTAGCCGAAACCTCTCCTAAAAGCCGCACATTGTCTCCTCACTCCTCGCTGAATCATCATTGACGCCACCAAGCACGAAGACATCGAGAAAACAGAGACGTTGTATGTATCGTCATTATTACTCTCACCATTTCAGCTACCGTGACTAAGAGTGCATCAAAAACAACGCAACCTGCCTTCTAATCCGTCCCGCCTTCTCTACGGCTCTTCGATCGTCGACATATTTAACCTCTCCCCTATCCCAAAGCAGCACAACTTGCAACCAGCAATCTAGCACAATCCCCACCCTTCTAGCCAACCATCCTAAACCAATCACTCAACGCTCCGTCTTCAAACCTCCTACCTCAAATAACAGCCACGCACCACTAATCTCCTTATCAACCTACACGACTACCTCCTAAAACCAGAAACTCAGTACATCTCCGCAAGCAAGCGACATCCAGACGTAAAACAACAAGTGCAAACCCGTTCTAATCTATCGAAAACGAGGTAGACTTGAGACAACAAGTCGACGCAGCCGTGCAATCGCAGCTGATCGATGCTGTCACTACCCCTGGCCCGACGGCTTTGAGGTGATGATGCAAGACGAGACCCCCCATGAGCAGCAGGGATCTAGTGTGAAGGTATATATACCAATCCGCGGCTTGCGACCTCATGGAAAGAATAAAACCACCCGCGGTACATTATGCCAGTGCCGATAATCCTTGACTTCAGTTTCAAGCTGTAGGATCCCCCGCTTGGCTTGTGTGAATGCAGTCAGGCGCTGCTATTCGATACCTACTCCCTCCTGTCTTGAGGAAGATGGTTGTGCAGGCGCTCACCGATAGCCTTCAAAAATTGATGGAAAAGGAGGATGAATCAATGGTTCCGCCTAATGCGCGCCTAGTGATTCCATTGGCCGATCGACCGGGAGAGGGGAAGGGAAGAGGGGAGCAGGGGCATTTTGGACAAGGAGAGTAGCAGTGGGACTTTGGGATCTGACAGGGCTCAAGACTCTGGAGAGGTCTGATTTGAAAGGTCGGGTAGGATGGTTGTATGGTGATGTCGCTGTGAGAATCTGTTTTTGCTTCCCGCCTGTCTGACGGTCCCAGCCTGTTCTTCCTCTTTCTCATCTTTTGTTGATACAGACACCGCCTCCGTCCGAAGGTCCACTCGTCTGCTACTCTCAGACGGAGCGGCAAGACCAGTCGCGAGAAAGCTTAAGCCTCAGTTGGAGGTGCTCACCGCCTCCATCCTCTCCCTCAACACTTCCAAGACACGACCCACCCATCCCTTATTCCCCTTCTCCCTCTCCCGCTGCTCCAAACGCTTATACTCCTCCAGACTTACCACACCCTTCTCCAAAGCCTCTTGTGTCAGACCCTGCAATCGCTTCGCGCGCACACGGGTTTCAGCGCTGTATACTGCGAATGACTTACGCCCTGGGTTTGAAGAGGTAGGCGAGGCTGCAGAACTGGTCAGCAAGGTGAGGCATAGGCAGGGAACGGTGGGGACTGACTTACTAGACGCAGGGGAGAAGCGGGGCCGCTTGGGGGCTGATTCTGGTGAGGAGCTCAAGGACAACAGACGCTTGCCCTTGGATTTGGTGGAGAGGATGCGGCCGGAGATGTTCTCATTCGCGCATTCGTTGGTATCGGGCATCTCGACTGGGCGGTGACCGTGCAGGACGCCACTGCTGTGAGCAGGCTGAGTGGAGTCACTGCTCAAGAGCCCATCACCCACAATTGCGTTGGTCAGATCACCATCGACAGAACCGCCATCGCCGTTCGCAGCTTGAGGAAGGCACCCAACCAAGCCACCATGGCCGGAAGCCCCATCACCAAATAGCCCGACAGCCAATTCCTCACCATGCAGATGCCATTGCACCAAACTTGCCCGATCAAACCCCTCACACCACCCTTTCACATAGCCCAATACCCACTCCGACTCATCGGTCGCAAATCCTCTCGTGCTGACCAAGTTCGAAGGATGGGTCGGAGGAATGACGAAATCGTAGCCGTCGTCGCGGCCTTCCGTCCAGCCGGAGAAGAAGTCGACTCCCTTGTCGAAGTCGGTGGTCGTGATGGGGTTGTTGAGGTTTTTGGGAGTATTGGAGTCTTTGGCGGTCTGATTGTTCAAGTCGCTGCCAAAGGTGGCAGTACCGGGAGCATGGTTTCCGAAGTCAGTACCAGAGTTGATGGTATCGGCCTGGTTGCCGACGTCGTTGACACGAGTCGCAGAGGTGTCTGAGCTGGTGAAGCTGCTGGTGCTGAAGGTGTCATCAGCGGAAGCGACCGTCTCATCGGCTAGTTTCTCGACGTTGTGGGTGGCGGACGTCTCATCGGCCGGAGTCAATGTCCGATCGCCCGGAGCAGATGCCTCGGCGGAGCTGTAGCTGGAAAGTGAATCGTCGCGGCCAATGATCTCGCCGCCGTCAGTCACTCTCCGCTGAAACTGATCGACAGACCCAGCCATGATGATCCGAGACGTTTTTGTTGTGGTCGCTTTGCGCTCACGGGAGAGATCTCAGACAGGTCTCTCCCACTCGTTCTCGAATGTCAAACCCGTCTCTACAATCCACTGTGAAACCTCTCAGACACGCAGATCTCGAATGTCAAACAACAAGTAACTCACCACCGCAAAGAACGGTCAAACCGCCCACCCACCTTCGCCACGCGCACCGACATTGACATCTCCACTCCTGGGACGTCCGGACGACAAACGCCCTCTCTTCCCACCGTATACCGCATCTCTCCTCCCCCTCCAGCAGCAAGTAGATGTAAGTATGTCTCGGCAGCATATCAAGATGTCACCAATAGCGATCTTCGGCTCGCCCAGCTAGCGGCGGAGTGCATGCGCGCCATGGGGTTTCCTGCCGATGTCCGACAGCAGTTCATGCACGCACGGGAGTGCCTGCAGGTGTTCAACAGGTGTTCACGCACGCATGGCGCTCATGTGTGGTAAGGGCCGCATGCATGCATCGAAATTTGCTGTGCGTATGCAGCCTGCGCCTCGCTTTGTCGACGACGTTGCAAGAATGCCTGCTCACGCGTCAAGTTCTGATGTCGGCGATTTGTCGTCTTCACCATGGTAGCTCGCTCGCTCATTCGCTCGTGCACGTCGGGACGTGGCGCCCATCTTGACCACCTCGGAAGCCACCCAGTCCAGTATTATGCCAAGACAACGCTGCCAACATTGCAGTCCTCGAACAAAGGTCGCCATGGCTGCCCCGCGCGTCGCTTCGGTGAGAGGCTTTCCACTGTTCTCCCGGCGGTAGGTGGGCATACGGCATCGGAGCAGTCTCGCCTCTTCTTGGACCTAACTTACGTGTCCGGAGCGACTGTCACAACAGTCAATATGGCGTGTCTCGTTCAGGGTTTTCATTTATGGATTGCCATGGGGTCGTATCAACAGCGAGGCGCCTAGACAGTCAATCATGTGACATGCGGCGCTCCTGTCATGGTAAGGAAGCCAAGGCCTAGTCGACCATCATGATGTGCTTGATCGTGCGTGCTTGCTGCAGCGGCTTATCACGCGGCATTAGGAACGAGATTGTTCGCGGAGAGACAAGTGCGGAAGATATCTGCTGCTGCTACTGTTAATGACATGTGCGCTTCAAGAAGCCCTGCAAGTCTACTGCCGCAGCTTGACTCACGTCTGATCAAGAACATGAAGCTCCTGACGCGGAGCAGGTAAGTCAATTAAGTCATGTATATGTCGGGAAGAGCATGTGTCACGTGCTGCCGCATGCGGTTAAGTCAGATGATTAGCCAGCCTTAAGAATTAATCATAGACAGGTATATAAAGTAAGTTTTGTGTTAAAATGTAATAGGTAGCTACATACTAGCTACACTAAGTTAGTAGGAGTTAGAGTCAGGCAGGACCCTAACTCTGACCTCTCTGACTTAGGGCAGGGGTTAAGGGATATATAACCCTAGCTAGGAAGAGAAGAGTTTTTACCTTCTCTTTAATCTATTAATCATGTTTGTTATATCTAATACCTAACATAATATATTTATTCTGTAGCTACTTCCTATGCGTAAATCTATTGCCTGTATTTAAGGACTTAATTTAACAGGTTATAAGCCTAGGTTTTGCCTATAGCTAGAAGAATTTATTAGAAGAGTATACTTAATCTACTAGATAATTAAGGGCAGACTAGAGGCTACTACTATACTATGTAAAGGAGACTAGAGCCTATTAGAGCATGTTAGACAGAGTCTTAAGATGTAGATAAGACATGAAAGAGCCTAGCAACTATTTAGACATAGTTAAAAAGTTTGTAGTTACCTTCTAAAACTGTTAAAAAGTTCGTAGTTATATTCTAAAACTATAGGAATTTAACATATAACTATGTTTATCTGTTTTATATTCATTTACTATTTATAATACTTCCTTACTATAGACTTGTCTAAGGACTAAAAGAAAGTCCCTACTCTAACATAAGAAAACAACAAGTTTAAGTTTAAGTAGGAGTCCTATCTCCTTATGTTAAAGAAGTACGCATAGCTAATTAACTAGAAGGCGCTACTTCTAACAAGCCTAAAGATATGTCATAAGTGTCAGGAGTACTATAAGTCACAGGATTATAAGTGTCCTAAGGGCCTAAGTCATAGCATAGTTATAGGAGAAAGGATCTGTCATGTAAGGACAGATACCTAGATCTGTAGGGTTAGTCTACAGATCTATAGGCCTACATAGAAGAAAGGATCTGTCACATAAGGACAGACTATAGGATCTGTAGGGTTAGTCTACAGATCTACAAACATAGGTCTAATAGGTCTGTTAACAGATCTAACAGAGCTGCCCTGTCTCTCTCTAGTATATAGGGATAGCTTCAGGACAGGTAGTTAGGAGCTTCGTGCTTAATTTAATTTAATCCTCTCCTCTAGGAGGATTAGTTAGGTACAAGGTTAATTACTATTATCGATATTCTTCATAGCTCTATAAGTCTAACACCTGATCCCCTTCCTACTATTAGTACCTACCCTTCTGACACTTTAAGCACTACTTCTAAGGAAGTGTTAGGGGACTTGTCAAGCGCTTAACATATGCCTATGTTAAGTAGTTCCTTAGCTGTTAGTTTAACCTCTAGCAATAACAGTTAACTAACACTATAAGAACAAGTTGCTACTACACCTTAAATTACTTAGTAGCTCTAATCTATTCACCTTAGTAAGATGGCTCTAGCATCTGTCGCAGGTTTAACTACTAAGAATAGACATAGTAATAACGGCTTTAAGATAGGAAGCCCTACAGAGTTTACAGGATAACAATCTCAAGTCAAGATGTTTAACCTATAATGCTAGTTAGCATTTAACATAGATATAGAATGGTTTACAACGCATTATAAGCGAATAATATATATCGTCTCTTACCTAAAGGGACTAGCATTCAAGTTTATCTAGCCTTATCTAATAGATTATCTAGATCATGTTAGTAACATCGAAGCTAGGAAGACAACAACTAGGGAGATTCTTAACTTAGACAAGTCTTTGTTTAAGGCGTTACGCAAAGCTTTTAGGCTTAGTAATAAGTAAGAAGAGGCCAAGAGAGCTCTCCTAGGAATCTAGCAGAAGGGTTCTGCTATTAAGTACCACGCGGACTTTTAGAACCTATCTGCTTAAGTTAACTAGAATGATAATGCTTTAGCCGCTTAGTTCTATTAGGGACTAAAGGAGACAGTTAAAGACGAAATTACCTAAGGAGATTAGCTAACGACATTCAAGGAAATAAGCGATCTCGTAATTAGAATTAATAATCGCATCTAGGAATGACAGCAGGAACGACAACATTAAAATTGCAGGCTAGCGCAGGCTAACTATAAGGTCTAACAATCGGCACTAAAATGGCGAAGCGATTACTATAGTCTCTAACTAATAGAGTTAGATGCGACTAAGGGGCGCCTAAAGAGCAGACCCCGAGGAAGGCTATAGAAGGGCTCTCCTACCTAGAATGGTCCGAAGAAGCCATTTGACAAGAGTAACCTTAAGTGCCACAACTGTAGAAAGAAAGGACACTTTGCCTGCAAGTGTTTCGCGAAGAAACAGCAACAGGACCTATAATAGACAGAACAGGCTCGCGCGACAATAACGGTACCTAAGCAAAAGGCTGCTACTACTCGAGAACTAGACTATGCCTTACTTACTTAGACTATGTGCTATGACGACAATTGTTAGATTCACATAAGTAATAAAGATGGTCCCGGATAGTACCCTAGCTGTAACAAGGCGCAATCTATCTGCGCGCTAAGGGGTACACCTTCTAGTGTAATAGTCCTAAGGTAATAGGAGCTAGAAGAAGAAGAAGTTTTAGACGACAACTACGAGCTTGTCGAAGCTGTCATTCCTAATTCTAAGGAAGACAAGAGCATAGAGAGATAGGCTATACTGCCGCATGACATTAGACTCGATATTATCCGAATCATATAGAACTAGTAGGCTTAGGCTTGCCCATGGATTAATGGAGTACAATATATCGACTAGCTTTAATATGACGAACTAGCCGACCGCATGCGACGACACCTAAGGGGACTACTAGTTGTAGCTTACCCTTACTCGCATCAGAAGATTGTCTAAGAATGTCATAGATGTCATGAGTTACGAGCACTATAGGCTAAGTCAGAGCACTAGGGCCTAAGTGTCATAAGGGTAGGTACTAATAGCAGGAAGGGGATCAGGTATTAGACTCGCAGAGCTATAAAGAATATCGATAATAGCAATTAACCTTGTAACTAACTCTCCTTTAAGCAAGGGAGGATTAAATTAAGATTAAGCACGAAGCTCCTAACTACCTGTCCTGAAGCTATCCCTATATACTAGAGAGACAGGGTAGCTCTGTTAGATCTGTTAACAGACCTAATAGATCTATGTCTGTAGATCTATAGACTAACCCTACAGATCCTAGGGTCTATCCTTCTGTAACAGATCCTTTCTCCCCTATAGGCCTAAAGATCTGTCCTCATGTAACAGATCCTTTCTCCTATGACTATGCTATGACTTAGGCCCTAGTACTCTGACTTAGCCTATAGTACTTGTAGCCTCATTCTCCCTGATCTCACGCTCCTTAAGAGCGCGACTATCCTCGACCTTATAGTTGACTAGGTCTAACTGTTTCTAAAGACGTATCTCCTTTACATGCGCCTCTATTATCTTCTACAAAGCCTTAGCTAGGACTACCTTTACATGATTAAGATTAGCAATTAGTCTTTTCTGCTAATTACCTAACTTCTTCTATTCGACCTCTATTACCTTCGCGTCGTAACTTCGACAGTTACTAAAGTGACACTACGAACATTTCCCTAAGGAAACGTGCACTTAACAAACGAGCTTTAACTCTTGACACTAAGTATAGGACTTTATGCTGTCCTAGCCCTAACGATAGATTTAATTCGCGCGGCATTTACGTTTCTGCGTTAAAGGGGCGTTAGTGTCTAGGATGACATAAGGCAGTAATGTAGAAAGAGAAGACATTACTACACAAAGGAAATAATAAGAGAAACCCTATACTACTAAGGTAGCTTAGGGACGAGCTAGGCTAAGAGAGGGATAGTATCATGAGTGTTAGGAGTACTATAAGTCACAGGATCATGAGTGTCCTAAGTGCTATGAGTCATAGTATAGTTATAGGAGTACTATAAGTCATAGGCATAGTCATAGGAGAAAGGATCTGTCACGTGAGGATAGATCCCTAGATCTATAGGGTTAGTCTACAGATCTACAGGCCTGCAAGGGAGAAGGGATCTGTCACGTAAGGACAGACTATAGGATCTATAGGGTTAGTCTACAGATCTACAAACATAGGTCTAATAGGTCTGTCGATAGATCTAACAGAGCTGCCCTGTCTCTCTAGTATATAGGGATAGCTTCAGGACAGGCAGTTAGGAGCTTCGTGCTTAATCTTAATTTAATCCTCTCTTGCTTAGAGGAGAGTTAGTTACAAGGTTAATTACTATTGTCGATATTCTTTATAGCTCTGCGAGTCTAACACCTGATCCCCTTCCTGCTATTAGCACCTACCCTTATGACACTGTCGAAGTTGCGACGCGAAGGTAACAGAGGTCAAATAGAAGAAGTTAGGTAATTAGCAGAAAAGACTAATTACTAATCTTGATTATGCAAAGGTAGTCCTAGCCGAGGCTTCGTAGAAGATAATAGAGGCGCATGTAAAGGAGATGCGTCTTTAGAAACAGTTAGACGTAGTCGACTATAAGGTCGAGGATAGTCGCGCTCTTGAGGAGCGTGAGATTAGGGAGGATGAGGCTAAAGAGCAGGCTCTTCTGCAGGCTAGGTTTCTTCTTGACCTAGATCCCTTAGCAGGTCTTGCTCTTAGTCCTATAACATAGAGCGTAATAGAAGGTTTCGCCGATGCCTCGTATTAGGGGTTCCTAGATAGCGTGATAGCTGAGCTAATCGATAGCGTCCTGCAGGAGTCTAGTCATAGCTTATGATCTTCTCCCTAGGTTCGTTCTTTTCTAGAAACTTCGTATCTTTTGCTAACAGTTTCGCAGGTGTTTAAGGGGTTCCTAGATGTTTTCGGTACTCCTATATCCTTCCCATTTTACTAAGTACTCTCGCTGTCTGTCCTGCTAGCAAGTGTTAACGATCTTCTCGACAGTGTACTTAGGTTCTTCTACTTTAGGGTCAAGTAGTAAGGGTTCCGTTTACAGTGCAGCGTCTAGCGCTACTTGTTCTAGTAGAGAAACATAGAACACAGGGTGTATTCTCATCTGCTCGGGTAGCTATAACTTAAAATTAACTAGTCCTTTCTTGGCCTTAATCCGGAATAGTCCTAGTTTTATAGCGTCTAGCTTTTTACTCGGCTTGTCTAATTTGATGTGACAGCAGAGGAGATATACCTTGTCCCTCTCCTTTAGAATTAGTCCCTTAATTTCCTTACGATTTGCGTACTATGCTATGTTCTACTAATAGAACTATAGGTCAAGTCATACTTCTGTTTGTAGTTAGCGTAGGTGTTCTACTCGTCTAAGTACTACTAGGTTTAGATTACTAGCTAAGACATCCGGAATGTCTTCTTTAGCTAATCTATACGCTATCTGAAATAGCGAGAGTCCTGTTAACTCTACTAGCGTACTATTATACGCAAGCTGCGCTATTAGCAACAACTCTACCTAGTTGTTCTAGTCCCTATTCACATAGGATCGAAGGTACTATTCTAACGTCTAGTTTAGACGTTCTGTCTGTCTATCCGTTTAAGGGTAGAAGGAAGTACTTAGTCGATGTTTGACCTAGAATTGTCTCATTAGGGCTCTCTAGAAGTTAGAGGTAAACACAGATCCTCGATCCATTACTAGGTCCTGTAGCATACTATCTAGTGCTACTACCTATTTCATGAAGACATGTGTAATATCTTTAGTCTTAAAGTCTTTGTAGTAAGGGATAAACTTCCTAAACTTAGTGAATTAGTCGACTACTACCATGATTCTATTGAAGAACTCATTAGTAGCGGGTTCTTTCAATTAGGGTAGTTTGACGATAAAGTCTATAGCAAGCGATTCCTATAGCCGTTAAGGTACCTTAAGTAGTCGTAGTAGCCTATACGGTTTGTAATAGTTATGCTTACTCTGTTAGCAAGTTACATATTGTCAGACATAGTCCTTGATTGCCTTACCTATCCTAGGGAAGTAATATTCTTGTTAGAGAATTTGCTTCATTTTAGGTCATGTTAGAGGCGTAGTAGCTCTAATCGTAAAGACGTTAGCATGTATACTAATCCTTAAAGGAGAAGGATTCTATCTTCGTCTTCCTAATCCTCCTGTCTAATAATGTTATTGCGGAAAGCGAGTGCAGTTAGGTCGTAGACTAGCGCGTTCTTTAGGTCGTCCTAAAATTCACTAGTCTATGTACTTGATACGGTTGATACTAGGGGACTATCTGAACCGCATGGGTTCTAATGGCCGCCCTTGGCATGTAGTGACCCTGCCACATATAGCAAGGGGGTCCTTCGTACATACGTTAGCTCGTATGTCGTCCGAGTAGGATCAGTTGTCGACGTAGGACGCCCCTACGTCGCTGACCCTACGGTACCCCTACGGGGTTAGGCTCGGACATGCTTTCCCTAATTAAGGAGCGTCGGGGGTTATAAGCACCCTTAGCGCTACCTCTGCAATAAGCAGAAAGCAGCGCTGTCTTGTACCTACTAAAAGGTCGGATTACTCTGCCACACTACGAGATATTTTCATATCATATAGCACATACATCTATATTAGTTCTGCTTTCTCCCCCCTGCTTTGCAGTCTAGCAGAGAATACTACGATATGTCTAGAGCACTACGAACTCGCAACTAACGCGTAGCGAGTGCCATCCCGAGCGCCCGCGATGGCGAAGCTAGCCTAAGTAACTAGCCCGCAGAAGTAACTGCTGCGAGCGACACTACATCGAGCGACGGTTCCGCTAGAGGACAATTACGCGGCGGACTAGGCAATAGACCCCCCGCATAGGGACCGCAGCTAACCCCGACTATTGACCTAGCCCTCGTAGCCATGATTGTCGATTAGGTCGCGAACTGCCTTGCGAACTAGAGCCAGAGCCGCACCGCTCCTAGTAGCGACAACGGCGAGGATGACAAAGACGTTACCATGAGTAGTACTAACGAACTAGCAGACGAAGAAATCCAGCGAGATTTCACGCTAGGGACCCGCGAAGACAACTTACTAGGAGGCGCGGACCCTCCGCGTGTGCCCGCGAACTTAGTGCCTGAATTCAGGGCCATAGTAGGCTAACTAGGAGGTAGTCGTAACGCATGCAACCCGAAGCCGTTTAAGGGAGACACCTTGAAGGAGGCTCGAACTTTCTTACAGGCATGTAAGGCAGTTTTCGTGCTTAACCTACGCGGATATTCTACAGAGGGCAAACAAGTCGCCTTTAGTGTGATGTAGCTTAAAGAGGATAAGGAACCTCGCAACAATTAGCATGAGCGGTATGACCTTATGTAGGTCCATGACAGAACGTATACGTAGGCGGACTTTCGCTAGTTCTATGTCGACTAGGTCGAGGATCCGGGGAATCGCGCCCTTACCGTGTCTGTCGAGTACAAGAAGGCTAAGCAGGGGAAGGGACAAACAACCTCTAGCTTCGCTACCTATCTCGCTACACTCGAGGGACAGATGCTACACTATACTAAGACGTAACGCGTGCGGCACTTGCTCGTCAAACTTAATGACAATCTTCGGAACATAATCATAACTTTTCATGAACTTCTAACAACTCGGCAAGACCTCGTGTCCCTTGCGACACGTATGGAAATCACCTTGAAGCGAAATGGAAAATCGGGCGGTAAGGACAATAAGCGTCTAAGCCCTAAGGACCTACTAAAGGGCCGCTATTACAAGCGCCCTAGGGGTCACGTCTAACGCGGTAGTTCATTCCGGAGGAGCAAGCCCTCTAAGCTAAAAGACGGTAGCGAGAAGCCTCCGAGTAACTGCCACATCTGTAGAGCGAGGGACTACTAGGCAGCTCGCGGTCCTAAACGAAGCGATAGGAAGAAGGTAAGCAAGGTGTCCGAAACCTCCCTAGAGGGGAGGCGAAAGAAGGACAAGCCCGAGACAACCGAATGGCTACTGCGGGTATCTAAGCTGTCTGTCACTAATAGTGTAGACTCGTGGCCTGCCTGGCGCCTATCCGGCGCGGTCCGAGTTAATGGCTCGCTCGAGCTAGTAGACTGTATGTTAGATGACCTTGCGGAGGTTAACGTGATACCCTAGAGGGTAATCGTACGGCTCGGTTTAAAGCCGATCCTAGGAGCCCTGCTGCCTACCATGAAGTCTTTTCGGGGCGAAGGCGCAGCGGCTTAAGGCGCGTACAACGTGCGCCTCTAACTCGCGGACTCCTCGGGAGAAGTACGCGAGACTAACGAAGTCTTCTACGCTAAAGACGTTCCTAATAAGGAGCTCCTGCTCGGCCGCCCTTAGCGCCACAAGCAGGGAGTCGTTGTTAATGGAGCTACTAACAACTAGTTCTACAGCTCTATAGGCGAAGTTCCTGCGGTGTAGATGCGTGACGCACATAGCTTCTACAAGGACATGAACAAGGTCTAATGCGTATATGCGGTCCGCATACAGAACGTCAAGGAAAACGTTACCCTTCCGCCTAAGTTAGAGGAATACGCCGATATTTTCGACGCAGAGGCTGCGGCCTATGCCCGGGCCCTAGACGCGGAACATGCGATTAACCTTAAGGAGGGTTACAATCCTCCGCATTAACCTCTGTACCCCATGTCGGAATCGCAGCTCGAAACACTTCGAGACTACCTCTACAAGGCGCAAAGGAACACGTGGATCCGACGAAGCGACAGCGAGGCTAGAGCGTTAGTTATGTTCGTCCCGAAGAAGGATAACACGCTCCGCCTATACGTTAACTATAGGGGCCTTAACGCAGTAACCTAGAAGAACCGCTGCCCCCTACTACTTATTAGCGAGACGCTTGACCGCCTTAGTCGCGCCGCCATCTTCTCGTCTACCGACTTGAAGGACGCCTACTACTAGATACCGATCCGAAAGGGCGACGAGTAGAAGACTACATTCTAAACGCGGTATAGACACTCTAAGTATATAGTGATGCTGTTTAGCTTGACTAACGCACTAGCGACGTTCTAAGCGTATATTAACCGGGCCCTAGCCGGCCTCGTTAACACCTGCTACGTAGTATATTTAGACGATATACTAGTCTATTCTAACTCGAAGGAGGAGCATATGCGGCATCTAAGTATAGTGCTCGAACGGCTCCGCAAGTTCGCTCTCTACGCGAACCTAAAGAAGTGCTCATTCCTGACGGATAGGATTAAGTTTCTCGGATACATCGTCTCTACAGAAGGAGTTATCATGGATGACTAAAAGGTGTCTGCAATCGCGGAGTAGCCGCGGCCGACTACCCTCCGAGAAGTGTAGGTGTTCCTAGGATTTACTAACTTCTACTGCAGATTCATACGATCTTACTCGAAGATCGTGGCTCCCCTTACAGCCCTCGCAAAGGGCGCGGTTTGAGGAAAAAAGCCAGGGAAAGTGCCTTAGGAGGAGGCTTAGAGCAAGGCCTTCTGATACGGTTGATACTAGGGGACTATCTGAACCGCATAGGTTCTAATGGCCGCCCTTAGTATGCAGTGACCCTGCCACATATGGCAAGGGGGTCCTTCGTACATACGTTGGCTCGTATGTCGTCTAAGTGGGATCAGTTGTCGACATAGGACGCCCCTATGTCGCTGACCCTACAGTACCCCTACGGGGTTAGGCTCGGACATGCTTTCCCTAATTAAGGAGCGTCGGGGGTTATAAGCACCCTTAGCGCCACCTCTGCGATAAGCAGAAAGCAGCGCTGTCTTGTACCTACTAAAAGGTCGGATTACTCTGTCACACTGCGAGATATTTTCATATCATATAGCACATACATCTATATTAGTTCTGCTTTCTCCCCCCTGCTTTGCAGTCTGGCAGAGAATACTACGATATGTCTAGAGCACTACGAACTCGCAACTAACGCGTAGCAAGCGCCATCCCGAGCGCCTGCGATAGCGAAGCTAGCCTAAGTAACTAGCCCGCAGAAGTACCCGCTACAAGCGACACTGCATTAAGCGACAGTTCCGCTAGAGGACAATTACGCGGCGGACTAGGCAATAGACCCCCCGCATAGGGACCGCAGCTAACCCTGACTATCGACCCGGCCCTTGTAGCCATAATTGTTAATTAGGTCGCGAACCGCCTTGCGAACTAGAGCCGGAGCCGCACCGCTCCTAGCAGCGACAACGGCGAGGACGACGAAGACGTCGCTATAAGCGGTACTAACGAACTAGCGGACGAAGAAATCTAGCGAGATTTTACGCTAGGGACCCGCGAAGACAACTTACTAGGAGGCGTAGACCCTCCGCGTGTGCCCGCGAACTTGGTGCCTAAATTTGGGGCCATAGTAGGCTAACTAGGAGGTAGTCGTAACGCACGTAACCCGAAGCTGTTCAAGGGAGATACCTTGAAGGAGGCTCGAACTTTCTTGCAGGCGTGTAAGGCAGTTTTCGTGCTTAACCTACGCGGATATTCTACAGAGGGCGGACGAGTCGCCTTTAGTGTGATGTAGCTCGAAGAGGATAAGGAACCTCGCAACAATTGGCATGAGCGGTATGACCTTATGCAGGTCTACGACAGAACGTATACATGGGCGGACTTTCGCTAGTTCTATGTTAACTAGGTCGAGGATCCGGGGAATCGCGCCCTTACCGTGTCTGTCAAGTACGAGAAGGCTAAGCAGGGGAAGGGACAAACAACCTCTAGCTTCGCTACCTATCTCGCCACGCTCGAGGGACAGATGCTACCCTATACTAAGACGCAACGCGTGCGGCACTTGCTCGTCAAACTTAATGACAATCTTCAGAACATGATCATGACTTTTCATGAACTTCCGACAACTCGGCAAGACCTCGTGTCCCTTGCGACACGCATGGAAATCACCTTGAAGCGAAATGGAAAATCGGGCGGTAAGGACAATAAGCGTCTAAGCCCCGAGGACCTACTAAAGGGCCGCTATTACAAGCGCCCTAGGGGTCACGTCTAACGCGGTAGTTCATTCTAGAGGAGCAAGCCCTCCGAGCTAAAAGACGGTAGCGAGAAGCCTCCGAGTAACTGCCACATCTGTGGAGCGAGGGACTACTAGGCGGCTCGCTACCCTAAACGAAGCGATAGGAAGAAGGTAAGCAAGGTGTCCGAAACCTCCCTAGAGGGGAGGCGAAAGAAGGACAAGCCTGAGACAACCGAATAGCTACCGCGGGTATCCAAGCTGTCTGTTACCGATAGTGTAGACTCGTGGCCTGCCTGGCGCCTATCTGGCGCGGTCCAAGTTAATGGCTCGCTCGAGCTAGTAGACTGTATGTTAGATGACCTTGCGGAGGTCAACGTGATACCCTAGAGGGTAATCGTACGGCTTAGTTTGAAGCCGATCCCAGGAGCCCTGCTGCCTACCATGAAGTCTTTTCGGGGCGAAGGCGTAGCGGCTCGAGGCGCGTACAACGTGCGCCTCTAACTCGCGGACTCCTTAGGAGAAGTGCGCGAGACTAACGAAGTCTTCTACGCTAAAGACGTTCCTGATAAGGAGCTCCTACTCGGCCGCCCTTAGCGCCACAAGCAGGGAGTCGTTGTTGATAGAGCTACTAACAACTAGTTCTACAGCTCTATAGGCGAAGTTCCTGCGGTGCGGATGCGTGACGCACACAGCTTCTACAAGGACATGAAGAAGGTCTAATGCGTGTATGCGGTCTGCATATAGAACGTCAAGGAAAACGTTACCCTTCTGCCTAAGTTAGAGGAATACGCCGATATTTTCGACGCAGAGGCTGCGGCCTATGCCCGGGCCCTAGACGCGGAACATGCGATTAACCTTAAGGAGGGTTACAATCCTCCGTATCGACCTCTGTACCCTATGTCGGAATCGCAGCTCGAAACACTTCGAGACTACCTCTACAAGGCGCAAAGGAACGCGTGGATCCGACGAAGCGACAGCGAGGCTAGAGCGTTAGTTATGTTCGTCCTGAAGAAGGACAACACGCTCCGCCTATACGTTAACTATAGGGGCCTTAACGTAGTAACCTAGAAGAACCGCTGCCCCCTACTACTTATTAGCGAGACGCTTGACTGCCTTGGTCGCGCCGCCATCTTCTCGTCTATCGACTTGAAGGACGCCTACTACTAGATACCGATCCGAAAGGGCGACGAGTAGAAGACTACATTCTGAACGCGGTACAGACACTTCGAGTATACAGTGATACTGTTTAGCTTAACTAACGCACTAGCGACGTTCTAAGCGTATATTAACCGGGCCCTAGCCGGCCTCGTTGACACCTGCTACGTAGTATATTTAGACGATATACTAGTCTATTCTAACTCGAAGGAGGAGCATATTTGGCATCTAAGTATAGTGCTCGAATAGCTCCGCAAGTTCGCTCTGTACGCGAACCTAAAGAAGTGCTCATTCCTGACGGATAGGATTAAGTTTCTCGGATACATCGTCTCCATGGAAGGAGTCATCATAGATGACCGAAGGGTGTCCGTAATCGCGGAGTAGCCGCGGCTAACTACCCTCTAAGAAGTGCAGGTGTTCCTAGGATTTACTAACTTCTACTGCAGATTCATACGATCTTACTTGAAGATCGTGGCTCCCCTCATAGCCCTCGCAAAGGGCGCGGTTCGAGGAAAAAAGCCAGGGAAAGTGCCTTGGGAGGAGGCTTAGAGCAAGGCCTTCTCTAAACTCAAAGCAGCTTTTCAAACTACGCCTATACTTCGGCACTTTGACCCCGCTACGAAGATCCGGATAGAGACTAATGCTTCAAAATTCGCAATAGCCGCAATTATATCGCAGCTCTAGTCGCACGAAGGCAGTGCGCGATAGTACCCGATTGCCTTCTAGTCGCGGAAGATGCAGGGCGCTAAGCTTAACTACGAGACTCACGACCAAGAGCTTTTGGCTATTGTTGACGGCTTCAAGGAGTACCGACACTACCTCGAAGGCGCAGCGCACCCTATTAAGGTGCTTACTGACTATAACAACCTTCGCGGCTTCATGGGCGTGAAGCAGCTAAGTAGTCGGCAAGCAAGGTAGGCGACTTTCCTCGCTAGCTTTGACTTCGTTATCTAGCATCGTTCCGGAAAGACGAATCTAGCCGACGGTCCTTCGCGACGACCGGACTACGACACTAGGGAAGAGGGTAACTAACAGCTTCTCCCTACACTGCAAACGAAGCTTGTAGTTTAGGGCGGCGATCTGTCGTTAGCTCCTCTTGTAGGTCAACTACGGGTCTAATGGGGCCTCACGGCCTCCGCTAGTGACGAACCCTCCTATCCGGCAGTTGTAGCGACCGTGTCTAGCTCGATCTGTGCGGTAGTTAACCGGCTTACATGCAGTAAGCATGCGATGTCTAAAGAACCCTTTAAAGAAGTCTCGAGACTTATTCAGCGGTTACAAGAGCGAGAACCGGAGTTAATCAATAAGGGTATAGCCCTCTAGGACACTATAGGCAGTCCGAAGTACTAGACCAAGTCAGGCGACTTGTAGTACTTTGACAATAGGCTCTACGTACCCGCTAACCGCATACTCCGTTCGCAGCTCCTCCGTATTCATCATGACGATGAACTCGCGGGCCATTTTAGCGTAGAGAAGACGAACGCACTTCTCGGACGCAAATACTAGTAGCCTACGCTAGAACAGGATGTCTCTGACTATGTCAAATCCTGCTAGACATGCCAGATTAGCAAATCTTGGCGCTATCGCCCCTATAGCGATGCTTAGGCGCTCCTACTACTAGAGAGGCCATGGCAAGACTTGACCATAGATTTCATTACCGATTTGCCGCTAGCAAAGTAGAAGGGCGATGTAGTTAATACTGTCCTTATAGTAGTCGACTGATACTCGAAGATAAATATCTTCATCCTATGTACGAAAAAGTGCACAAGTAGCGAGCTTGCGCGGCTACTTCGCGACGAAGTTGTATAGCGCTTTAGTGTCCCCCGAAGTATCCTATCAGATCGAGGTTCTGTCTTTACTAGTAAATACTAGCAAGAATTTGTGTTTAAAGCGCGTGTTAAGTACCGCCTAAGTATAGCATTCCATCTACAGACTAATAGTTAGACTGAACGTATGAACTAGACTCTTAAGCAGTACCTTTAGTGCTACTACGCTAAGAACCAGGATGCCTAGGCCGACGCAATTCCTATGGCGGAATTTGCAGTTAATAACAGCGTGCATGCTACTATGCGCATGTCGCCATTTCAGATTCTTTATGGCTTTGATCCGGAAATACACCTAGAACTGCCTTAGGACGAGTCTTCTGAGGAGAGGGTGCCAGCTGCTACGGAATCAGCGCGGCGTATGCGCGAGGTACATTCGGTGCTAATAGAACACTAGAAAAAGGCCTCAGAATCCCAGATTAAACATAATAACGCCTGTGCTAAACCGATGTAGTATGTAGTTAGTACAAAGGTGTTACTGTCAACGAAGAATCTCAAGCTGAAACTTCCGAGCAAGAAGATGACGCCAAGGTTCGTCGGACCCTTCCGGATACGCGACGCGATAGGCTCGCAGGCATACTAGCTATCGTTGCCATTGTCATATCATGTGCATGACGTCTTCTACGTATCTCTACTCGAACTATGGGTATAGCGCAAGGGCGAAGAGCCCGCGGACCTAATGCTAGTAGCAGAAGAGAACGAAGAGTAGGAAGTCGAGGGTATTAAGGACAGTATGCGGCGCAAGGGCGCAACGCACTATCTAGTGAAGTAGAAAGGATACCTACCTAAGTACACATAATAGGTTCTAGCTAAAGACTGCAAGAACGCTCCGGAAGCTATTCGTGAATTCGAAGAGCGGAGGAAGCGTAAGCAGGGCTTAAGAAGGTCGATTTGTAGGAAGATAAGGGTTCCGGAGCAGAATTCTTGACATGTGTATGTAGCGCATGACGCGCGAAGTGACAACGAGAAGCAAACGCCCTACTTATACATCATTGATGCCTAAAGGCATACCTAGAATAAACCTAAGAAGAACAAGAGACATGCTCGGATTAGCTTCATAGCTAATGCTTAGCGACTACTAGTTAGGGGCTTCCTAACTGAACCCGAAGCAGGAGAGTCTTTCTTGTTACAGTCTACTAGGGACTGCCTACCCGCACGGGGTCTACTAAACACCCTGAAGCGACTATGAGTAACAGGGGTAGCAACGCCACGAAGAGAGGCTAGCATCTTCTTCTTTAGTAGGTTGCGAGGGAGCTCGTCTTCGGAGCCTATAGTAGCTAGAGAACTAGCGACACCTTTACCGCGCCTAGTCGCGACGACTACCTCATCCTTAGCATCAGAAGGCGAAGAGACTCGAGCGCGCTTGCGGCTGTCACGCTCGGCCCTCGAGATCATCTTGCGCTTCTTGACATGAGTGTCGACTACATCATCAGACTTAGTGTCTCCCTCAGGCGTAACTAGTACGGTGACACTACGGCGCGAAGGGATCATGTCAGGACTAAAGGTATCCTGAACGTCGTCATCCTCCTCATCCTCAAAGATCTGGCCTAGAGGCTTGTGCCTTAGCGTCTTGACGGACGTAGTGCGGGTCGCAAGCGGGGAAGGCTCGGCTTCCTCGTCGCTAACCTCAATTTCGGCCCTGGCCCTCTTCTTCTTCTTAGACAGTAGCGTCGAGGCGGCGTAGGCGGCGGCGCTACAATGTGTTAGCTGTACGCACGCGACAGGATTCGAGTGAGTAACTTACGGCTTAGTCCTTAGGACCGGCTTAGAGGCAGGCTGCCTCTCGGTACGGCGCTAGGGCGTGGCCTTAGCGGCGGGAGCGGCGAATTGCTTGATAACCTTCTTGCGGATCATCCGCGTTTCGAAGTCATCGTTAATAGAGGCAAGGGCCCCGAGTTGCTGACGCTGACGGCTAGTCGGATACTTCTCGACGCTAACGTTAGCCTAGCGGAAAAGTCAGCATTTCATACTCGGAGGGTACCCGCACTATATGCGTACTATGGCGAAGGTCTTAACCCTAACGGTTAGCACCTTCAAGATCTTCTAGACTAAGTCTGCGATTAGACCTAGACAAACGTTTTCGCCTGTTAGCAGAGAGTCGAAGCGAACACTGCCGTGAGAACGGTTAGCAGTCGCGGTGAAGCACAAGAGGGCGCCAAGCAGGTAGGCGAGTACCTCGCGGTACTTAGCCTGTAGCCTGTTCATAGTCGGAGTGCCTTTAGTAATCCCCTTGTCGCGCGTACTCTAGAAGTCATCGATGTTACAGCAGAGCTAGTTGTACTCGCTGTACACCTCTTCAGGGAGGTCTTAGCATTTCTGATGCTTACTATTGCAGTTAACACAATTGCGGTAGACACCGCCCTCATCAAATCTGCCGACGTAGATCTCGGCTACGCTTCGGTTAGTACAAGTCATGCATACCTCGCGAGTAGGGGACGCCTTACTAACACGCAGAGGGGAGATGTGTGCAGCTTGGCTACTAAGGTTGTCGAGGCATCGTCGACACAAGCGACGATCGCGGGCAGAGCGAGTAGCGTCGAACTTAGTCTGCAGCACATGAGCCATTATAGCTAAGACAGGTTGATTGATCTTAATTAATTGATTGAAGAAGAAGGAGCTCTAGTATAGACCCGCAGACACGGCAAGGCGCAAGCTAAGCGAAGTAGGAGTAGAGGTCGATGTTAGTGTCTTAGAACAGGAAAGTTTAGGAAGCGACGAGGTTTTTATACCCTCTAATAGCCCCCCTGTTGCCTACCGCAACTGTTAAGCTAGTAACTCGAACTACATGCGCAGAGTACCTGCCTCTAGTTGACTTACAAGGGGACCGAATAATGCAATAACGAATAACGCGGCTGTCACGCATGTGCGCTAACCGCACTCGTGCTAGCCTACTAGCATGGAAATGTAGCGAGGCCCGCGCTAGGAGCGCGCTCCTGCTGTTTCGAGTAGCGCGCGCAGAGCGTCTGCGTACTTTCCTACTACCCCTAGGTTCTGCGACACGTTCTTCACGGTCACGACTAAATAGGGACGGCCAAGCTACTTGGCGAGGCCGGCGCGCATGCTCGCCCTATAATTTCAAGGATTAGCCGAAGTACGTACTCGTGGTTTCCTGATATCTTGATCCGCATGTAAAGCGAAGGTATTACGAAGCCGCCTAACATGTGACAGATTAAAACCCGCCCGAGTTAGCAGCCTCTGCCCCGCACTCGCTGCGAAGGGGTTAAGATGTACACATGACACATGTTACGTAGGCTATCTACCTATTTACTCTTACGTAGTGTAAGCGTGCTATATCCCGTACCCTATATGTTCCGCGTGCGTCACTTAGTAAGGCTAGGGACATCCTCATAGGAGGAGGGGCAGTGATACGGTTAATACTAGGGGACTATCTGAACTGCATGGGTTCTAATAGCTACCCTTGGCATGCAGTGACCCTGCTACATATGGCAAGGGGGTCCTTCGTACATACGTTAGCTCGTATGTCGTCCGAGTAGGATTAGTTGTTGACGTAGGACGCCCCTACGTCGCTGACCCTACGGTACCCCTACGGGGTTAGGCTCGGACATGCTTTCTCTAATTAAGGAGCGTCAGGTGTTATAAGCACCCTTAGCGCCACCTCTGCGATAAGCAGAAAGCAGCGCTGTCTTGTACCTACTGAAAGGTCGGATTACTCTGCCACACTGCGAGATATTTTCATATCATATAGCACATACATCTATATTAGTACTAGTCATAGTCGCGAGTTAATTAACTCCTAGTGTGCTATCGCTATTTTCCTGGAGAACAGCGTGTTTCTCCTGCTTCACGCCTTTCATGTATTTAGTCTAGCGGCTAAGTATATCGGCGCGTGCGTTATTAGTCCCCTTGCGATAGACGATCTTATAGTTAAAACTAGAGAGTTCCTTACTCTACTAAACTTGTTGTTAGTTTAAGTCTTTTGTCATTATGAAGTATCGCAAGTTCTTATAGTCTGTATAGACCGTGACTTAGTACTTAGAACCTTCTAAGTAGACTCGCTAGGCCTTATAGGCGTCTACTATGGCTAGAAGTTCTTTGTCGTAGACGTCGTAATAGAGTTTAGGTCTAGACAGCTTTCTCGAGTAGTAGGCAACTAGCTGTAGTCGTCTACTTAGTCCTAGTTAACTTAAGCATGCCCTAAGTACTACGTTAGAGGCATCTATTTCGACTATGTTAGGCTTATTAGGGTCAAAAACGAGTAAGATTAGCTAATCTGTAAATTGTTGCTTAAGTTCCTTAAAGGCATTCTGTTAGGCGTCATCCTAAACGAATAGTATATCCTTTGTAGTAAGAGTTGTAAGTAGTGCCGTAATCTTCGAATAGTTTGCTACAAATCTTTAGTAGAAGTTAGCAAATCTAAGGAAGGACTATACCTCCTTAACATTAGTCGGCGTAGGCTACTCTTTTACGACTTAGACTTTCTTAGTGTCTATCTTGATTCTATTACATGCTACTACGTAGCTAAGGAATTAGACTTCCTGCTTGTAAAACTCGCTCTTCTAAGGCTTAACCTTTAGCCTGTAATCCTGTAGTTTCTAAAGTACCTTGCGTATATAAGTCCTATGTTCTTCGATTGTTCGCAAGTAGACAAGGATGTCGTCTAAGTATACAACTACGAAGACATTAAGGTACTCTTGTAGCACATTATTAATAAATGCCTGCTATGTAGCTAGGGCGTTTATTAACCTAAATAGCATGACTATATACTCGTAGTATCTAAACCTAGTTCGGAACGTAGTCTTCTATTCTTTGCCTCCCTTAATTCGAATTCGGTTATACGCTCTAGGTATGTCGAACTTCAAGAACTATATTGCTCCTTGTAGGCGTTCCTGCAATTCTGAGAGCAAAGGAAGCGGATAACTGATCTTTATTATGATGTCATTTAATCTACGATAATCTACGTAGAGTTGCTAGTTATCTTCCCCCTTAGGAACAAACAGGATTAGATATCCTGCTAGGGACTACAACTCGCGGATAAAGCCCTTCTAGAGGTTGTCTTCAAGGTATTTCCGGAGAATCTCTAGTTTCGCTACTAATAATAGGCGAACTAGCTGCTTCGTTAGTATCTTGCTAGGGAGTAAGGGTATCCTGTAATCCTACTCCTAGTGTTCTAGCAGAGCTTCTTAGTCGGGTTCTTCTTTAAAAAGAGTAGCAAACTCTTTATACTCGTTAGGAACTATGAATTCGACCTTGACTTCAGATTGCGTTGCTTTGACCTATAGGACGTGTACTTCCTGTTCTAGATCCTTGATAGTAGTAACTATCTCGCTTAAAGTCACAGCACATATTTCGATCTTGCCTAGTACGTCGTGTACTATAGGTAGAGGTATCGATCTTAGGAGTTCTAGGAACTAGATCCTCTCATTCTTCTAGTTGAGGTAGGGGTTAGCGTTTCTTAGCCATAGTAACCCTAGTACTACATCTAAGCCAGGTGACTCTATGATGTCAAACTAGATCATCTCTTAGTAGCGTCCTATTAGCAGAGGTATTATCTCGGTCTCTTTATCAACTATTCCTTAGTTGTACATGACCGGCTTTCTATTAATCGCTTGTAGTAAGAAAGCATTCGTCTTTGCCTGTAGCTTTATCCTAGCTGTCCTAGCGAACTTAGGCGTCATGAAGATTCTAGTGCATCCTGAATCTATTAAGGCCTAGGCTAGTGTCTTGTTAATGTGCACCTATACTCTAAGGTTATTCGCGTATCTGGCGCTAACTACAGCATATCGTTACAGCCCTGTCTAGTCTGTCCGTAGGTCTAATTCTAGCGGACCTTGTTGTTTCCCGAATAACTGTCTTCACGGACTAGTTCGGGGATCGTGTAGTCTCGGCTTACTCTTCTTCGAGCGTTACCGCTATCTAGCCTAAGAGGTCGTACTCGCTCTTAGCCTCGTTATTCCTGCGCGTTTCTTGCGTACTCTATTTTCAAGTAGTAGACTCGGAGTTATAGCGCTCGTGGAACCTAGATACCTTTGTAGGTTAGGTAGCCTCCTTAGGGCGTAAACTCTACCCTAAACAGTACAATTTCTTAGACAATTTTCTAATGCGCGTGAGGTTAAGCTACAACTAGTAGTCTCCTTAGGTATTGTCGCATATAGTCGGCTAGTTTATTATACTAAAGCTAGTCGACATGTTATACTCCATTAATCTATAGGTAAGCCTAAGCCTACTAGTTCTGTATGATTCGGATAATATTAAGTCTGATGTCATGCGGCGGCATAGCCTATCGCTCTATGCTCTCGTCTTCCTCAGAATCAGGAATAATGGCTTTGACAAGCTCATAGTTGTCGTCCGAACCTCCTTCTTCTTCTTCTAGCTCCTGTTACCTTAGGACTATTACACTAGAAGGTATACCCCTTAGCGCATAGATAGACTATACCTTGTTTTAGCTAGGGTACTATCTAGAACCATCTTTATTACTCATGTGAATTCGACAATCGTTGTCATAGCACATAGTCTAAGTAAGTACGGCATAGTCTAGTTCTCGAGTAGTAGCGGCCTTTTACTTAGGTGCTGTTGTTGTCACGCGAGCCTGTTCTATCCTAGGCAGTTTCTGTCGTTACTTCTTCGCGAAACACTTACGGGCAAAGTGTCCTTTCTTTCTACAGTTTGTAGCACTTAAGGTTCCTCTTGTCGAATAGCTTCTTCGGACTATTCTAGGTAGGAGAGCCCTTCTGTAGCTTTCCTTAGGGTCTATTCTTTAGGCGCCCCTTAGTCGCATCTAACTCTATAGGTTAGAGACTATAGTAATCGCTTTGCCATTTCGGTGCTAATCGTTATACCTCTACCTGTAGTACATAACGTACTAGGCAAGATCAAAATATGTGCTATAACTTTAAACAAGATAGTCGCTACTATCGAGGATCTAGAACAGGAAATATACGTCCTATAGGTCAAAGCAACACAGTCTAAAGTCAAAGTCAAATTCATAGTTCCTGACAAGTATAAAAAGTTTGCTACTCTTTTCAAGGAAGAACCCGACTAAGAGGCTCTGCTAGAATACTAGGAGTAGGACTATAGGATACCCTTACTCCTAGGCAGAACGCCGACAAAGTAGCTAGTTCGCCTATTATTAGCGGCTAAACTAGAGATTCTCCGGAAATACCTTGAAGACAACCTCTAGAAAGGCTTTATTCGTAAGTTACAGTTACTAGCAGGGTACCTGATTCTGTTTGTCCCTAAGGGGGAAGACGACTAGCGACTTTACATCGACTATCCTAGATTAAACGACATCATAATAAAGAACAGCTATCCGCTTCCTTTGCTTTCTGAATTACAGGATCGCCTACAAGGAGTAGTATAGTTCTCGAAGTTTGACATACTAGGAGTATATAACTAAATTCGAATCAAGGAAGGCAAAGAATACAAGACTACATTCCGAACTAGGTTTAGACACTACGAGTATACAGTCATGCTATTTAGGTTAACAGACGCCCTGGCTACATAGCAGGCATTTATTAACAATGTGCTACAAGAGTACCTTAACGTCTTTGTAGTTATATACTTAGATGATATCCTTGTCTACTTACGAACGATGGAAGAACATAGGACTCATGTACGTAAGGTACTTCAGAAACTCTAGGACTACAAGCTAAAGGTCAAGCCTTAGAAGAGCGAGTTTCATAAGCAAGAAGTCTAATTCCTTGGCTACGTAGTAGCCTAATCAAGATAGACACTAAGAAGGTTAAAGTCATAAAAGAGTAGCCTACGCTGACTAATGTTAAGGAAGTAGAGTCCTTCCTTAGGTTTGCTAACTTCTACTAAAGGTTTATCGTAGACTACTCAAAGATTACGGTACTACTTATAACCCTTACTACAAAGGATACACTATTTGTTTAGGACGACGCCTAACAGAATGCCTTTAAGGAACTTAAGCAACAATTCACAGATTAGCTAATCTTGCTTGTATTTAACCCTAATAAGCCTATCACACTTAAAACAGATGCCTCTGACATAGTACTTAGGGTATGCTTAAGTTAACTAGGACCGAGTAGACAACTACAGCTAGTTACCTACTACTCGAGAAAGCTGTCTAGACCTAAGCTCTACTACGACGTCTATAACAAAGAACTTCTAGCTATAGTAGACGCCTACAAGGCTTGGCGAGTCTACTTAGAAGGGCCTAGACACTAGGTCACAGTCTACACGGACTATGAGAACTTGCGATACTTTACTATGACAAAAGAGTTAAACTGACGACAAGTCCGATAGAGTAAGGAACTCTCTAGCTTTAACTATAAGATCGTCTATTACAAGGGATCCGATAATGCACGCGCCGATGTACTTAGTCGCTAGACTAACTACATGAAGGGCGTAAAACAGGAGAAACATGCTATTCTGCTAGAGAATAGCGATAGCACGCTCGGAGTTAAGCGACTCGCGGCTATAGCTATTACATAGGCTAGTAAATTCTAGGACAACCTGAGGAATATACTCATCTACGATCTAACCGTACTCGCTGTCCGTAACGACATAGAAGGACAGGAGAACTAGGAAGACAAAGACAGAGTACTTCTGTTCTAAGGATTAGTCTACATGCTAACATCCTTACATTCGGAGCTACTACGCCTCCGACATGACGTTCCTTAGGTAGGACACCTAAAAAGGTCTAAAATGAAGTAAATTCTCTAGCAAGAATATTACTTCCCTAGGATAGGCAAAGTAATCGAGGACTATGTCTGTTAATGTGTAACTTGCTAACAGAGCAAGCATGATCGTTATAGACCGTATAGGCTACTACGACCTCTAAAGGTACCCTAATAGCCATAGGAATTGCTTGCTATAGACTTCATTATTAAACTACCCTAGTTAAGAGAACCTGCTACTAATGAGTTCTTTGATAGAATCATAGTAGTAGTCAACTAATTTACTAAGTTCGGAAAGTTTATTCTATACTATAAAGCCTTTAAAACTAAAGATATTACATATGTCTTCATTAAGTAGGTAGTAGCATTACATAGCATGCTACGAGACCTAGTAACAGACTAAGGATCCGTGTTTACCTCTAACTTCTAGAAGGCCCTAATAAGACAATTCTAGGTCAAGTACTAACTTAGCACTTCCTTCTACTCTTAGACAGATAGGCAGATAGAAGGTCTAAATCAGACGCTAGAATAGTACCTCTAATCCTATGTAAATAGGGATCAGAACAACTAGGTAGAGTTGTTACTAATAGCATAACTTGCATATAATAGTATGCTAGCAGAGTTAACAGGACTCTCGCCATTTCAGATAGCGTATAGGTTAGCTATAGAAGACATTCTAGATGTCTTAACTAGTGATCTAAATCTAGTAGCACTTAGGCGGGTTAAACACCTCTGCTAACTACAAACTAAAGCATGACTTAACCTGTAGTTCTATTAACAGAACATAGCATAGTACGTAAGTCGTAAAAGAATTAAGGGACTAATTCTTGAGGAGGGGGACAAGGTGTATCTCCTCTACTATAACATCAAATCAGACAAGCTAAGTAAAAAACTAGACCCTATAAAACTAGGACTATTCTAGATTAAGGCTAAGAAAGGACTAGTGAATTTTGAATTACAGCTACCTAAGCAGATAAGAGTATACACTATGTTCTATATCTCTCTGCTAGAACTAGTAGCGCTAGACGCTATACTACAAACAGAACATTTACTACTCGACCCTAAGGTTAAAGAACTAGAGTATACTATCGAAAAGATTTTTGACACTCGCTAGGCAGATAGACAGCAAGAGTACTTAGTAAAATGAGAAGGATACGGTAGTACCGAGAATACCTAGGAACCCCTAGAACACCTACGAAACTGTTAGCAAAAGACACGGAGTTTCGAGTAGAAAACGAACCTTAGAAGAACCTTATTAACTACGACTAGGCCCCTGCAGGTTGCCATTAATAGGCTCGGCTACTACACTATCTAGGAAACCCTAGTATGATGCGTTAGCGAAACCGTCTATTACAGTCTATGTTATAGGACTTAGCGTAAGGTCCGTTAAAGGATCTAGGTTAAGGAGGAGTCTAGCCTGCTAAAGAGCCTGCTCTTTAGCCTTGTCCTCTTTAATCTCACGCTCCTTAAGAGCACGACTATCCTCGACCTCATAGTTAACCGCATCTAACTGTTTCTAAAGACGCATCTCTTTTACATGCGCCTCTATTATCTTCTGCGAAGCCTCTACTAGAGCAGCCTTCGCATAATCAAGATTAGCAATTAGTCTTTTCTGCTAATTACCTTACCTTTTCTATTTAACCTCTGTCACCTTTACGTCGCAACTTCGACAGTTGCTAAAGCAATAGTGCAAACATTTTCCTAAGGAAATGTGTACTTAACAAACAAGCTTTAACTCTTGACACTAAGTACAAGACTTCATGCTTTCATTGCCCTGACGATAGATTCGATTTGCGCGGCGTTTGCGTTTCTACGTTAAAGGGGCGTTAGTGTCAAGAATGACACAAGGTAGTAACATAGAAAGAGAAGACATTACTACGCAAAGGAAATAGTAAGAGAAACCCCGCATTAATAAGGTAGCTTAGGGACAAGCTAGGCTAAGAAGGGGATAGTGTCATAAGTGTCATAAGCTACGCGTACTATAGCCTAAGTTACAATACATGCATAGGAGAAAGGATCTGTTATAGGAGGATAGATACCCGGATCTGTAGGGTTAGTCTCTAGATCTACAGACATGCATAGGAGAAAGGATCTGTTATAGGAGGATAGATACCCGGATCTGTAGGGTTAGTCTATAGATCTATAGACCTACATAGGAGAAAGGATCTGTCATGTAAGGATAGACACCTAGATCTGTAGGGTTAGTCTACAGATCTATAGACATAGGTCTAATAGGTCTGTCGACAGATCTAACAGAGCTGCTATACCTCTCTAGTCTATAGGGATAGCTTTAGGCTAGGCAGTTAGGAGCTTCGTGCTTAATTCAATTCCCTACCTAGGAGGATAGTTAGTTACAAGGTTAATTGCTATTATTGATATTCTTTACTACTCTTCGAGTCTAACACCTAATCCCCTTCCTGCTATCGGCATCTACCCTTATGACACCCTCTAAACGCATTAGAGATTACTATTTTACCCCTATGTCTACTCTCTAAGAAACTACCCCTAACTTTAATCTGTCTTTGCCCTATTAGGTTCAGATTCCTAAAGAGATCCTTATTACTAGACATGTAGGCTAACGCCCTAGAGTTAAGGAGAACTACACTTTGTTTAAGTTTGCCCTTTACGTTAGCTATAGCTTCTGCCTATTCGTACTTGTCATCTAATTTGTCAGAGGGATTAGAGTACTCTAATAATGCTAAGCTCTTAGAGTTAGAGTCGCCTAGAGACAACAATGTGTCTGCATCTATAGTATAGGCCTTAGCCTTCTTATGCTTTTACTTGTCTATACGTATCTTGTCCTTCTTACCTAGACGCAATTTGCTCTAACTAGACTTACTCTAACTAGACTTCCTACTCTTTATCTCTAATACTCTAATCTTCTAAGTTAGAGATCTTATCTTAGTATTCCTTTAGCGTAGTAGGCTACTATAGCGCTTACGTAGCTTCTGCTTCTCCTTTAGTGCTTTTTCTGCATTAGGTAGTTATAGGCACTTCTGTACTATATAGTCTAGTAAACTGCAAAGGAAGCATACTCTGCCCTTTCTAACTTCCGCGCTTTTTATAATGTTAGAGCACTTAAGGTGCAACTCCTCCTCAAACAGGATGTGTAGGGCTCTCTAACTATCCTTTGTACCTATTAGATCGATGTTACATCTTAGGTTGTAGTAGTACTTAGGTAGGGCATTAAGAAGCTATTAGACGACTCTGTCCTACGTGTATAACATCCTTGTCTTAGGTTTAACATTAATGATCTTTCGCGACAGGTTTATGAGTGTCGTATAGGCATCATTAATGCTTGTATCCTTGTCTATCTCATACATCATGTACTATTACTAGTATACCCTTAAGGATGTTAGAAGGTTCTTCTTGTATTTTAAGAGTAATATAGCCTATGCCTCCGTAGCTGTCTTGTACTTGAGCGTCAGAGTGCTATTAGTCTTAACGAGGCTCCGCGATATCTTATATAGGGTAGTTAAATTAGCCTCAAACTACTTATTAGTGTTAGCTAGCTTATACATCTAGTTACCTACAATATATTACGACTATGCCCCCTCTTCATTAGTAGCTAGTAGCATAGTGCCTTTAAGGGTCTAGTCTCTTTAGTCCTACAATCCTAACGAGCTCTAACTAGCACTTTGTTAGCTCTAATCCCTCTGCGTAGCTAAGGATAGATTAGAGGATCTCCGCGGTTACTTGCTTGTATGCCTTAAGTACTACTATAGTAGGACTAGCTACTTACCCTTTAAGTCTAACTAATTGTCCTTCAAGTCTGACTAGAGTTTTCGTAGAGATATGCCTGAAAAGATAAAAGGCGACTACTAAGTAGCAGGTAGTCCCTCTGACTAGTAACTTGCCTGTCTTGTAAGCTTGACTCTCTAGCTTACTCTAACATCTGCTCTAACTACTAGCACTTCGCCATTTGCAATTGCTATCTTGTTAGAAGGGTAGGTGCTAATAGCAGGAAGGGGATCAGGTGTTAGACTCGTAGAGCTATGAAGAATATCGACAATAGCAATTAACCTTGTACCTGACTAATCCTCCTAGAGGAGAGGATTAAATTGAATTAAGCATGAAGCTCCTAACTGCCTGTCCTGAAGCCATGCCTATGTACTAGAGAGAGAAAGGGCAGCTCTGTCAGATCTGTTAATAGACCTGTTAGACCTATGTCTATAGATCTGTAGACTAACCCTACAGAGTATAGGGTCTGTTCTTACGTAACAGATCCTTTCTCCTATGTAGGCCTATAGATCTGTAGACTAACCCCATAGATCTAGGTCTCTGTCCTTACATGACAGATCCTTTCTCCTATGACTATGCTATGACTTAGGCCCTTAGGACACTTATGATCCTGTCACTTATAGTACTCCTAACACTCATGACACTATCCCTCTCTTAGCCTAGCTTGTCCCTAAGCTACCTTATTAGTGCGGGGTTTCTCTTGCCCTTTCTTTTACGTAGTAATGTCTTTTCTTTCTACATTACTACCTTGTGTCATTCTAGACACTAACGCCCCTTTAACGCAGAAACGTAAATGTCGCGCGAATCGAATCTATCGTTAGGGCCAGGATAGCATGAAGTCCTGTACTTAGTGTCAAGAGTTAAAGCTCGTTTGTTAAGTACACATTTCCTTAGGGAAATGTTCGTAGTGTTACTTTAGCAACTGTCGAAGTTACGACGCGAAGGTAACAGAGGTCGAATAGAAGAAGTTAGGTAATTAGCGGAAAAGACTAATTGCTAATCTTAATCGTGTGAAGGCGGCCCTAGCTAAGGCTTCGTAGAAGATGATAGAGGCGCATGTAAAGGAGATGCATCTTCGGAAACAGTTAGACGCGGTTAACTATAAGGTCGAGGATAGTCGCGCTCTTAAGGAGCGTGAGATTAGGGAGGACGAGGCTAAAGAGCAGGCTCTTCTGCAGGCTAGGTTTCTTCTTAACCTAGATCCCTTAGTAGGTCTTGCTCTTAGTCCTACGACATAGAGCGTAATAGAAGGTTTTGCCGATGCCTCGTATTAGGGTTTCCTAGATAGCATGATAGCCGAGCCTATTGATAGCGTCCCGTAGGAGTCTAGTCGTAGCTTATGATCTTCTCCCTAGGTTCGTTCTTTTCTAGAAACTTCGTATCTTTTGCTAACAGTTTCGCAGGTGTTCGACAGGTTCCTAGGTATTTTCGGTAGTCCTATATCCTTCTCATTTTACTAAGTACTCTTGCTGTCTGTCCTGCTAGCAAGTGTCGACAATCTTCTTGACAGTGTACTTAGGTTCTTCTACTTTAGAGTCTAGTTATAAGGATTCTGTTTGTAGTGTAGCGTCTAGCGCTGCTTGTTCTAGTAGAGACACATAGAACACAGGGTGTATTCTCATCTGCTCGGGTAGCTATAATTCGAAGTTAACTAGTCCTTTCTTAGCCTTAATCTAGAATGGTCCTAGTTTTACAGTGTCTAGTTCTTTACTCGGCTTGTCTGATTTAATGTGACAGCAGAGGAGATATACCTTGTCCCCCTCCTTTAGAATTAGTCCCTTAATTCTCTTACGATTCGCGTACTATGCCATGTTTTGTTAATAGAACTGCAGGTTAAGTCGTGCTTCTGTCTGCAGTTAGCAGAGGTGTTCTACTTGCACGAGTACTACTAGGTTTAGATTATTAGTTAAGACGTCTAGAACGTCTTCTATTACTAATCCGTATGCCATTTAGAATAGCGAGAGTCCTGTTAACTCTACTAGCGTACTATTATACGCAAGTTGTGCTATTAGCAACAACTCTACCTAGTTGTTTTAGTCCCTATTCACATAGGATCGAAGGTACTATTCTAACGTCTGATTTAGACGTTCTGTCTGTCTATCCGTTCAAGGGTAGAAGGAAGTACTTAGTCGATGTTTAACCTAGAATTGTCTCATAAGGGCTTTCTAGAAGTTAGAGGTAAACACAGATCCTCGATCCGTTACTAGGTCCTATAGCATGCTATGTAGTGCTACTACCTATTTAACAAAGACATGTGCGATATCTTTAGTCTTAAAGTCTTTGTAGTAAGGGATAAACTTCCCGAACTTAGTAAATTAGTCGACTACTACCATGATCCCATTAAAGAACTCCTTAGTAGTAGGTTCTCTCGACTAAGGTAGTTTAACGATAAAGTCCATGGCAAGCGATTCCTATAGTCGTTAAGGTACCTTAAGTAGTCGTAGTAGCCTATATAGTTTATGACAGTTATGCTTACTCTATTAGCAAGTTACATATTATCAGAGCCTTGCCTATCGTAGGGAAGTAATATTCTCGTCAGAGCATTTGCTTCATTTTAGACACTCCTAGGTGTCCTACCTAAGGTTAGTTATGTTAGAGGCATAGTAGCTCTAATCGTAAAGACGTTAGCATGTATACTAATCCTTAAAACAGAAGGATTCTGTCTTCGTCTTCCTAATCCTCCTGTCTATTAATGTCGTCGCGGACAGCGAGTATAGTAGGGTCGTAGACTAGCGCGTTCTTCAGGTCGTCCTGAAATTCACTAGTCTATGTGACAGTCATAGCTACAAGTTAGTTAACTCCTAGCGTGCTATCGCTATTTTCCTAGAGAACAGCGTGTTTCTCCTACTTCACGCCCTTCATGTAGTTAGTCTAGTGGCTAAGTGCATCGGCGCGTGCGTTATTAGTCCCCTTACGATAGACACTCTTGTAGTTAAAACTAGAGAGTTCCTTACTCTACCGAACCTATTATCCGTTTAACTCTTTCGTCGTTATGAAGTATGACAAGTTGTCATAGTCTGTATAGACCGTGACCTAGTGCTTAGAACCTTCTAAGTAGACTCGCTAGGCCTTGTAGGCGTCTACTATAGCTAGAAGTTCTTTGTTATAGATGTCATAACGGAGTTTAGGTCTAGACAATTTCCTCGAGTAGTAGGCGACTAGCTGTAGTCGTCTACTCGGTCCTAGTTGACTTAAGCATGCCCCGAGTGCTACGTCAGAGGCATCTGTTTCGACTATGATAGGCTTATCTAGGTCGAATACAAGTAAGATTAGCTAATCTGTAAATTGTCGCTTGAGTTCCTTAAAGGCATTCTGTTAGGCGTTGTCCTATACGAATAGTGTATCCTTTGTAGTAAGAGTCGTAAGTAGTGCCATAATCTTCGAATAGTTTGCCACAAATCTTTAGTAGAAGTTAGCGAATCTAAGGAAGGACTATACTTCCTTAACATTAGTTAGCGTAGGCTACTCTTTTACGGCTTAGACTTTCTTAGTGTCTATCTTGATTCTATTCCATGCTACTATGTAGCTAAGGAATTAGACTTCCTGCTTATGAAACTCGCTCTTCTAAGGCTTAACCTTTAACTAGTAATCCTGGAGTTTCTAAAGTACCTTACGCACGTGAGTCCTATGTTCTTTAATCGTCTGTAAGTAGACGAGGATGTCGTCTAGGTATATAACTACAAAGACGTCGAGGTACTCTCGTAGCACATTGTTAATAAATGCCTGCCATGTAGCTAGGGCGTTTGTCAACCTAAATAGCATGACTATATACTTGTAGTATCTGAACCTAGTTTAGAACGTAGTCTTCTATTCTTCGCCTTCCTTAATTTGAATTCAGTTATACACTCTAGGTATGTCGAACTTCGAGAACCATACTACTCCTTATAGGCGGTCCTGCAATTCTAAGAGCAAAGGAAGCAGATAACTATTCTTTATCATAATGTCATTTAATCTACGATAATCTACGCAGAGTCGCTAGTTATCTTCCCCCTTAGGAACAAACAGGATTAGGTATCCTGCTAGGGACTACGATTTACGGATGAAGCCTTTCTAGAGGTTATCTTTAAGGTATTTCTAGAGAATCTCTAGTTTCGCCGCTAATAACAGGCGAACTAATTGCTTCGTTAGTGCCTTGCTAGGGAGTAAGGGTATCCTGTAGTCCTACTCTTAGTGTTCTAGCAGAGCTTCTTAGTTAGGTTCTTCCTCGAGAAGAGTAGCGAACTCTTTATACTTATCAGGAACTATGAATTCGACCTTGACTTCCGATTACGTTACTTTGACCTATAGGACATGCACTTCCTGTTCTAGATCCTTGATAGCGGCTACTATCTCGCTTAAAGTCATAGCACATACTTTGATCTTGCCTAGTATGTCGTATACTACAGGTAGAGGTATCGATCTTAAGAGTTCTGGGAACTAGATCCTCTTGTTCTTCTAGTCAAGGTAGGGGTTAGCGTTTCTTAGCTATAGTAACCCTAGTACTACATCTAGGCCTAGTGACTCTGTAATGTCAAACTAGATCATCTCTTAGTAGCGTCCTATCCGTAGAGGCATTATCTTGGTCTCTTCGTCAACTATTCCTTAGTTGTACGTGACTAGCTTTCTATTAATCGCTTGTAGTGAGAAAGCATTTGTCTTCGCCTATAGCTTTATCCTAGCTATCCTAGCGAACTTAGGCGTCATGAAGATTCTAGTACATCCTGAATCTATTAAGGCCCTAGCTAGCGTCTCGTTAATGTGTACCTATACTCTAAGGTTGTTCGCGTATCTGGCGCTAATCGCGGCACATTATTACAGCCCTATCTAGTCTGTCTGTAGGTCTAATTCTAGCGGACCTTGTCGTTTCCCGAATAACTGTCTTCACGGACTAGTTTAGGGATCATGCGGTCTCGGCTCCTTCTCTAAGCGTTACCGTTTTCTGGCCTAAGAGGTTGTTCTCGCTCTTAGCCCCGCTGTTCCTACGTGTTTCTTGCGTACTCTATCTTTAAGTAGTAGACTTAGAGTCGTAGCGCTTGTAGAATCTGAATCCCTTTGTAGGTTAGGTAGCCTCCCTAAGGCGTAAACTCTACCCTAAACAGTACAATTTCTTGGACAACTTTCTGATGCGCGTGAGGTTAAGCTACGACCGGTAGTCTCCTTAGGTGTCGTCGCATGCGGTCGGCTAGTTCGTCATACTAAAGCTAGTCGACATGTTATACTCTATTCATCTATAGGCAAGCCTGAGCCTACTAGTTCTGTATGATTCGGATAATATTAAGTCTAATGTCATGTAGCGGCATAGCCTATCTCTCTATGCTTTCGTCTTCCTCGGAATCAGGAATGACAGCTTCGACAACCTCATAGTTATCGTCCGAACCTTCTTCTCCTTCTAGCTCCTATTGCCTCAGGACTATTATACTAGAAGGTATACCCCTTAGCGCGCAGATAGATTGCACCTTGTTACGGCTAGGGTACTATCCGGAACTATCTTTATTACTCATGTGAATTTGACAATCGTCATCATAGCACATAGTCTAAGTAAGTAAGGCATAGTCTAGTACTCGAGTAGTAGCAGCTGTCTAGTTAGGTGCTAATGTTGTTATGTAAACCTGTTCTGTCTGTTACAGTTTATGACGCTGTTTCTTAGCAGAATATTTGCGAGCAAAGTGTCCTTTCTTTCTACAGTTATAGCACTCGAGGTTATTCTTGTCGAATGGCTTCTTCCGACTATTCTAGGTAGTAGAGCCTTTCTGTGGCTTTCCTTAGGGTCCGCTCTTTAGGCGCCCCTTAGTCGCATCTGACTCTATAGGTTAGAGACTATAATAACCGCTTCACTACTTTAGTGCTAATCGTTAGACCTTGTAGTTAGCCTGTGCTAGCTTGCGATTTCCATGCTGTCGTTCTTGCTGTTGTTCCTAGATTCGATTATCGATTCTAATCGCGAGATCGCTCATTTCTTTGAATGTCGTTAGTTAATCTCCCTAGGCAATTTCGTCTTTAACCATCTCCTTTAGTCCCTAATAGAACTAAGTAGCTAAGGCATTATCATTCTAGTCGACTTAAGCAGAGAGGGTCTAAAAGTCCGCATAGTACTTAATAGCGGAACCCTTCTGCTAGATCCCTAGGAGAGCTCTCTCGGCCTCCTGTTGCTCGTTACTAAGCCCGAAGGCTTTGCGTAACGCCTTAAACAAAGACTTGTCTAAGTTAACGATCTCCCTAGTTGTCGTCTTCCTGGCTTTGACGCTACTAACATGATCTAGATAATCTGACAGATGAGGCTAGATGAACTCGAACGCTAGTCCCTTTAGGTAAGAGACAATATACATCATTTGCTTATAATGTGTTATAAACTATTCTGTATCTACGTTAAATGCTAGCTAGCATTAAAGGATAAACATCTCTACTTAAGATCGTTGTCCTGTAAACTCCGTAGGACTTCCTATCTTGAAGCCGTTGTTGCCTTGCCTGTTTCTAGTAGTCGAACCTGTAACAGAGGCTAGAGCTATCTCGCTAAGGTGAATAGATTTGAGCTACTAAGTAATTTGAGGTATAGTAGCAACTTGTTCTCGTAGTATTAGTTGACTGTTGTCGCTAGAAGTTAAACTGACAGCTAAAGAACTACTTGACATAGGCGTATGTTAAGCGCTTAACGAGTCCCCTAATACTTCCTTAGAAGTAGTGCTCAAAATGTCATAAGGGTAGGTGCTAATAGCAGGAAGGGGATCAGGTATTAGACTCGCAGAGCTATGAAGAATATCGACTATAGTAATTAACCTTGTAACTAACTCTCCTCTAAGTAAGAGAGCATTGAATTAAGATTAAGCACGAAGCTCCTAACTGCCTGTCCTGAAGCTATCCCTATATACTAGACAGACAGGGTAGCTCTATTAGATCTGTTAACAGACCTGACAGACCTATGTCTATAGATCTGTAGACTAACCCTACAGATCCCGGGGTCTGTTCCTACGTGACAGATCCTTCCTCCTACGTAGGCCTATAGATCTGTAGACTAACCCCATAGATCTAGGGATCTGTCCTTTCGTGACAGATCCTTTCTTCTACACATGTGCTATGCCTTAGGCCCTAGTGCTCTGACTTAGCCTATAGTGCTCGTTACTTATGACATCTATAACACTAGTGATTTACTTACTAAAGATTAGGTTACCTAGACTCATACTACCTATAAGGTATATTAGTAGGAAAGCTTGAAAAGAGTTGTCTATAGCATGTCTACGTCAACTTCGCATGAAAAGGAGAGACTAGTAATTTACTTACTAAAGATTAGGTTGCCTAGACTCATACTACCTATAAGGTATATTAGTAGGAAAGCTTGAAAAGAGTTGTCTATAGCATGTCTACGTCAACTTCGCATGAAAAGGAGAGACTAGTAATTTACTTACTAAAGATTAGGTTGCCTAGACTCGTACTACCTATGAGGTATATTAGTAGGAAAGCTCGAAAAAAGTTGTCTATAGCATGTCTACATTAACTTCGCATGAAAGCGCTAAGTAATATCTACTTCCTAGCGCTAAACAGCTTTTACTCTTACTACCTAGCGCGAAGTAGCCTTGCTTTAACCTATGAAGTCCTAAGGGATATTAGCTTCCTAGCGCTTAACAGCTTTCACTCTTACTACTTAGCAAGATTGCTAGTGTCTAAGAGTAGTCACTCTGAATTTCGCTAAGTAGGTTTGTATATAAGGTTATAGTAGTAGGTAGCTTGCCATTTACAGGATAGAGCTCTATGATCTATCCTAAAGAACGTTAGATGTCTACAGCATGTCTATAGCATGTCTACATAGCTAGATAGTAGCTAAATAGGGCTTCTTAGGAGGTAGTCGTTAAGTAGGTTTATGTATAAGGTTCTAGAAGTAGGTAGCTTGCTATTTACGGGATAGAGCTCTATAATCTGTCCTAAAGAACGTTAGATGTCTACAGCATGTCTACAGCATGTCTACATAGCTAGATAGTAGCCAAGCGGGGCTTAGTAAGAGGCAGAAAGACTAGGTCATCTATAGTACGTCTTGTTAATGCTACTAAGATGCTTTTTTAGCTACTAAACAAGCTATACGTCTTTAGGCATAATAGTAATACGTTTTAAGTAGATTGTAATGATATTATACCTTTCGAACTTAGCGACAAGATATGCTTCTACAGCCTCTTACAATGTAACTAAAGCAAGACTTTAGAAGCGATATTCTGCGTGACCTAGTACTACTAAGCCTGTAATCTCTTAGACAAGCTAAGCAAATAGCAACTTTCGTAACAAGAGCTTAGTGCCTTTATAATACTTCTGAATCTCTCGTATAGGTACTAGCCCTAACTTCTTAGGCTTACGCTGTTAAAAGGTCTAACTAGTCTAAACTGCGATTTTTTTCCCTAGGTCTAGGGCGTAGGAGCCGCTTTTTAGATGCCTTGCTAAAGGTGTTTTATTAAGGTAAGCTTACATGTAGCTAATAGTAGTAGACTTCTTTGCAGGCTTACGCTTTTTTGTAACCCTTTTCTTTAGCTGTATACAGTTGCGGAAAGTAGGGCTCCTTATAGGGTCCGCATTACTCTTATTAGTATCCTCGATACTACTAAGTAGTATAATATTACTAGAAGGACGCGTTACGCAGGCGATTTAGTAAACAAGACAGAAGTTAGAGCGAGAAAATCAGGATCCAGGGCAGGCAAAATACTTTGAATCACACATAGTAGGGCCGTACTATTCTAAATCGAGTAGTAATACCTATGGCGTCAAAGCTTCTAATTAAGAATGTAGTATCGAAGCGTATATACGCTACATAGTATAAGGTTACTAGAAGAGTAGTATAGTACTTAACTTCAACAATTTAAGATAGTAGTCTTAATTGCTAAGTAATGCTATAAGAGTCACGTAAGTTAGCGAGTAACAAGTTAACTCTAACGCTAACGCTAAGTCATACCTTCCTTCTTTACTATACCTTCTAATTACTACCTAAAAGCAAAGCTTCTTTTAATCTACAACTTACACTTCTTCTTCTCTGTTACTACTACTAAAGTGCTACTATATGCCGCCTAAAGAATTCTAATACCTATACTTGCTAATTATCATAGCACTAAAACGCAAGGCAGTAAATCTCGCGATCCCTAAGTGTCCTGCGAAGCGCTATGTCTTAGACCTAGGTCGATTACTCTCGACCTATCCTAATGCGGTTTAAGAATACAAGCAAAGGTAGAGACTATAGCCTAATACTTAGTTAGCAGACATGTATTAGAACTTAATCTACAAAGCAAAAACGCGAGTAGTTTAGCGCTTTAAAGACAAGAATCCTAGCATGTCTACATAAGATCTTACGTACTAGCTCCTACGAGTCGAGCATGTAGCAGAGCAGAAATTATGAGTCTATCTATGTGTCTATAGCATGTCTACGGCATGTCTACAGTATGTCTATAGCATGTCTATAGTAGCTAATGTACTTTAGTTAGGCTAATAATAGCATGTTACTACTCCTAGAGTATGATGAAGATAGTAAAGAGCAAGAGACTACAGGCAATAATGATACTAGCAATGATTAGGCCACGAGAGATTTTAACAGCTAAGCATTTCGTCTTGAGGTTATTACTCTTCAGAATAGCCGAACCTATGGTTAAGATTATGCATATTACGTTAAATACGCCTAGATTACTATCATATGGTGTCTAGGTGACATGGAGCTGTATTTAGAATATTAATTCTAGAAGTAGGAGATCGAGGATCATGATATAACTAATGCAGAAACAGAGAAGAGAGTATATAGATCATTCTAGCTAGCAGAGCAAAAGGCGGTAGTTAGGGTTTCTTTAGACTTCTAGAGATCTGCTATGTTCCGCCTATACATAAAGCTCGATTGCTTGCATGAATAGGATAACAGGCTAGAAGAGCAGCCCTTGTTTGAATGTGATCTGCTAACGAAGACAGAGATTAAGGTACGTTTTGCGTCTAGTGTACTATTAGTAAGTGCTAACTTTCACAAAATAGCGCCTCTTTAAGCTAATCGAAGCTAGTAAGCCTATACGCATATACTATCTTCTTAGCGCCCTAGAGCAGGCTAAAATGCGGGGCTTCTTAATGTAGGACAGCAGTACTTTTAGAACGTGTTTCTCTAACTAGAACGCGATCTTAAGACTAAGAGGAAGATCCCTAGACAATACGAGTTCCTAGAGCCTGCTTCTCTCTACCTGCTAAGCGCTAATACGACTAACTACTAGATCAGACATAGCTTCTTAGAGGCACAACCGACAGAGTTGTAGCGGGTAGAAGGATATCGTTACTAGATTACAGTTACAAGCAAGCTGTTTTAGCAGTAGTGCGCTAGTGCTGTTTAGCATGACAGCTACGAGGCTTTCTAGGTAGCAAATGATAGTTTAATCTAGAGATTACGACTAGCTAGCCTTATGTTTAGTATAGAACTAAGGCGTTAGGCCTAGAGAGGAATAAGCGTTTTTACAGAAGGGTATCGATTAGAGCATAGGACTAGAAAGGAATGTCCGCTATAGGGGTAGCTAGATATAGCGAGAAAGCCCTACGCATTAACGCTACGCCTACTAGGGCATTAATTTGACTAGCTTCTTAATAGAGCTCATTTCGTAAGGGCCGTACTAAGCAGGCCTCGCTTCGAGTTACCGTTGAATTAAAACTAGCTTTGACTATAATTTTAGTCTAAAGCTAGCCTCTTAAGCGTAACAGAGCGTATAACGACAAAAAACTATCTATCTATGAACAGTCAGATATCTGCGTCTATCTGTTGTTTGTTTACTTTCCTACTAACGCGTTAGAAGCAGGGATGCCTATTCTTACTATACTAATACATAGAACACTATAGTCCTAAGTTAACACAGAATGCTAAGCTAATAGCTAGAGCCTATTACGCCGATTAACTCGTTTAAGTACATGACGGAGTATAGTAAGATAGTCGCTATTACTTGACCTCTAATGTAATGCCTAACCGTAACCTCTAGACTCACCTACTCTCTGCTCTGCTACTCGTTCCTAACAGGCGACTTTTCTCTTTAGCTAAAGGTTAGCATTTAGCTAGCAGCCTAGTAGCAGCGTTCCTTTGTTACCGCTATTCCGACCTTAGCATCTCTAGACCTGTCATTTCAAGGAGCGTGGCGACTGCTACCTCTACGACCCTAAGTACTACTAAGATTTAGTCTAATAGGTTACATTAACAGGGTAGCAGCTAAGTAGTAGGTTCAAGAAGAGAATGCAAGGGAAGACAAGGCTGCCAATCTAATGGGGTAAGGCTAGCAAGTCATCGAACGCGTAGGCAATATACGATGAGGGTACTCTTAAATCTACTAGAGAGCCTTAAGCTATATGCAGGATCTACGACAAAGCACTTAACTATCTAACTATCTCGATAGGGACGTCACCTCTTCTAGCCTACCCTAACTCTTAGAAGTGTCAAGAGGCGCGGCAAGCGCGTGCATAGTAGTCAGACGCATTAGTAGGTACTACGACGTAATCTAATATAGGTATACTACTATAGACATGCTGTAGACATACTATAGACATACTATAGACACATTAGATTATTAACGATTTCTATAGAAACGCCGCAGAATAGACAACGGCACTACAGCATAGTTAATAGCAGCTAACTTCCTAGTAATAATGACAAAGTGTATTGTTTTGTAGGGCCTACCTCTTACCTTCTTCTAGGAAGAGGATATGTAGAATACTTACTAATGCTACTTCTTAAAGCCTGAGTTTCGAGCTGCATTAAGTTAGTAGTAGCGCATACTGCTTATAGATGCCTCTATGCAGGAGAAGCTTCTTTCTAAACTTCTAGGTAACTTTAAAGTTACTCTTATAGCTAACGCGTAGTAGGCGCTATATAGTAAAGCATGCTTCCTTGCTGTCAAAGCATATTAGATTGACGATAACTAGTCCTTCTATAAAGAGCTGTTTGATTTCCATTCGATTAAGGGCTCTTATACTAGTACTAACTTTGCGAGGATAATAGAAAATAACATTACTTACTACAAACTCTAACGCTAGCTTATAACGATTACTACTAACAACACTAGCAGCAATAAAACGATAGTCAAGGCTATGAATGACGCTATCGACGCTATTTGGAAAGAAAATGCCCTACAGGAAGTCGTAGACCTTAAAGCTTCAGATACTAATATTAAAGACCTAGAGCTAGTAAAGGTTCCGTGCCTTTCGTATACTATACAGCTTTCTACGGGTAAGCTCTTCAAGGTATTAAGGGCTAATGCGACTAACGAGGATTTATTTAGGATCTAGGACAAGAAGGAGGCTCGGACTAATCTTAAATTGCTTGAAGCTACGTTAAAAGCTTTAGATACAAGTTAAGGGGAATATGCGCTACTATATGTAATTTGTTATAAGGGTAGTTGCTAATAACAGGAAGGGGATCAGGTGTTAGACTCGAAGAGTAGTGAAGAATATCGATAATAGCAATTAACCTTGTAACTAATTATACTTCGTGAAGTAGCTAGAATTAAGCACGAAGCTCCTAACTGCCTAGCCTGAAGCTATTCCTTTATACTAGAGAGGTATAGCAGCTCTGTTAGGTCTGTCGCCAGACCTGTTAGACCTGTGTCTATAGATCTGTAGACTAACCCTACAGATCTAGGTGTCTATTCTTACGTGACAGATCCTTTCCTCTATGTAGGCCTGTAGATCTGTAGGCTAGCCCTACAAATCTAGGTATCTGTCCTCACGTAACAGATCATTTCCCCGTGCATGTGTTATGACTTATGCTATAGTGTTCTAATCTATAACTCTCATGCTATAATTACAAAGGTATGTTAATACTACTAGTACCTTACATATAACTACAAGCTAACCTATGTAAATGTTTTAGATCTAACACATAACGATTAATATCAACGTAAGCAGGACGTATAAGGAAGCCTTTAATAGTATCTAAGATGCCTTTGCAAAGTAAGGGACTATTAATAGCGAGGGTATACTATAGGGCAAGCCTCTCTAAGTATAACAAGACGTGAAGACCTAATAGGATTTAACTATAATTATGCTTATCTGATATTAAAAGCTCCGCCCTACTATTGAGAAGTACATTAATAGCTAAGATCTAAAGTAGCTAGCGCTTAATCTATAGGAGTAGAAGGTACTAGATTATGTAATTAACCTTGCATGTCTGTTTACGCTTATGACTATAATCATGAGGCAGACGTAAGGTCCTATACTACATTTTGCACTTGCCTTTTATAACATGCTATTCGAGCTTATTAATAAGGCTAAGAGCAAGCTTCTAAGCAGAAATTGTAAGTCTATCTATGTGTCTACAGTATGTCTACAGCATGTCTACGGCATGTCTATAGTAGCTAACGTACTTTAGTTAGGCTAATAATAGCATGTTACTACTCCTAGAGTACGATGAAGATAGTAAAGAGCAAGAGACTACAGGCAATAATAATACTAGTAATAATTAGGCTACGAGAGATTTTAACAGCTAAGCATTTTGTCTTGAGGTTATTACTCTTTAGAACGGCCGAACCTGTTATTAAGATGATGTAAATGCGCCTAGGTTAGTATCTAATATAGATGTATATACTATATGATATAGAAATATCTCGTAGTATTACAGAGTAATCCGACCTTTTAGTAGGTACAAGATAGCGCTACTTTCTGCTTATTACAGAGGTAGCGCTAAGGGTACTTATAACCCCTAACGCTCCTTAATTAGGGAAAGCATGTCTGAGCCTAACCCCGCAGGGGTACTATAGGGTCAGCGACGTAGGGGCGTCCTACGTTGACAACTAATCCTACTTAGACAACATACAAGCTAACGTATGTACGAAGGACCCCCTTGCTGTATGTAGCAGGGTTACTACATGCTAAGGGCGGACATTAGAACCTATGCGGCTCTAATGGCCCCCTAGTATTAACCGTATTAGTATCATATGGCGTCTAGATAATATAGAGCCATATTTAGAAGATTAATTCTAGAAGTAGGAGATCGAGGATCATAATATGACTAATGTAGAAACAGAGAAGAGGGTATATAGATCATTCTAGCTAGTAGAGCAAAAGGTAGTAGTTAGGGTTTCTTTAAACTTCTAGAGATCTACTACGTTCTACCTCCGCAGAAAGCTTAATTGCTTACATAAGTAGGATAACAGGCTAGAAGAGTAGCCCTTGTTAGAGTATAATCTGCTAATAAAGACAGAGATCAAGGTACGTTTTACGTCTAGCGTACTATTAGTAAGTGCTAACTTTCACAAAATAGCGCCTCCTTAAGTAGGTCGAAGCTAGTAAGCCTATATGTATATACTATCTTATTAGCACCCTAGAGTAGGCTATGATGCGGGGCTTCTTGATGTAGGACAAGCAGTTCTTTTAAAACGTGTTTCTCTAACTAGAACGCGATGTTAAGACTAAGAGGAAGATCCTTAGACAATACGAGTTCCTAGGGCCTACTTCTCTCTACCCGCTAAGCGCTAATACAACTAACTACTAGATTAGACATAGCTTCTTAGAGGCACAACTGACAGAGTTGTAGCAGGCAGAAGGATATTATTACTAGATTGTAGTTACAAGCAAGCTGTTTTAGTAGTAGTACGCTAGTACTTTCTAGGCAGCAAATGATGGTTTGATCTAGAGATTGCGACTAGCTAGCCTTGTGTTTAGTGTAGAACTAAGGCGTTAGGCCTAGAGAAGAATAAGCGTTTTTACATAAGAGCATTAATTAGAGCATAGGACTAGAAAGGAATGTCTGCTATAGAGGCAGCTAGATATAGCGAGAAAGCGCTACTACACCTACTAGGGCATTAATTTGACTAGCTTCTTAATAGAGCTCATTTCGCAAGGGCCGTACTAAGCGGGCCTTGCTTTAAGTTAGCGTTAAATTGAAACTAGCTTTAACTACAATTTTAGTCTAAAGCTAGCCTCTTAAGCGTAACAGAGTGTATAATAACAAAAAACTATCTATCTGTAAACAGTCAGATATCTATATCTATCTGTTGTTTGTTTACTTTCCTACTAACGCATTAGAAGCAGCGATGCCTATTCTTACTACACTAATACATAGAACACTACGGTCCTAAGTCGACACAGACTACTAAGCTAATAGCTAGAGCCTATTACGCCGATTAACTCGTTTGAGTGCATGACGGAGTGTAGTAAGATAGTCGCTATTACTTGACCTCTAACGTAATACCTAACTGTAACCCTTAGACTCGCCTACTCTCTACTCTGCTACTTGTTCCTAATAGGCGACTTTTCTCTTTAGCTAAAGGTTAGCATTTAGCTAGCGGCCTAGTAGCAGCGTTCCATTATTACCGCCATTCCAACCTTAGTATCTCTAGACCTGTCATTTCAAGGAGCGTAGCGACTACTACCTCTACGACTCTAAGTACTACTAAGATTTAGTCTAATAGGTTACATTAACGTAGTAGCAGCTAACTAGTAGGTTCAAGAAGAGAATGCAAGGGAAGACAAGGCTGCTAATCTAATAGGGCGAAGCTAGCAAGTCATCGATCGCGTAGGCAATGTATAATAAGGGCCCTCTTAAATCTACTAGAGAGCCTCGAGCTATATGCAGGATCTGCGACAAAGCACTTAACTCTCTAAGTATCTCGATAAGGACGTCACCTCTTTTAACCTACCCTAACTCTCAGAAGTGTCAAGAGGCGCGGCAAGCGCGTGCATAGTAGTTAGACGCATTAGTAGGTACTACGACATAATCTAACGTAGGTATACTACTATAGACATGCTATAGACATGCTATAGACATGCTGTAGACACATTAGATTATTAACAATTTCTATAGAAACGCCGCAGAATAGACGACAGCACTATAGCATAGTTAATAGCAGCTAATTTCCTAGTAATAATGACAAAGTATATTGTTTTGTAGGGCCTACCTCTTACCTTCTTCTAGGAAGAGGATATGTAGAACACTTACTAATGCTACTTCCTAAAGCCTAAGTTTCGAGCTACATCAACTTAGTAGTAGCGCATACTACTTACAGATGCCTCTATGTAGGAGAAGCTTCTTTCTAAACTTGTAGATAACTTTAAAGTTACTCTTATAGCTAACGCGTAGTAGGCGCTATATAGTAAAGCATGCTTCCTTGCTATTAAAGCATATTAGATTAACGATAACTAGTCCTTCTGTAAAGAGCTGCTTGATTTCTATTCGATTAAGGGCTCTTACACTAGTGCCAACTTTGTGAGGATAATAGAAAATAACATTGCTTACTATAAACTCTAACGCTAGCTTATAACGACTACTACTAACAATGCTAGCAATAATAAAACGATGGTTAAGGCTGTGAATGACGCTATCGACGCCATTCAGAAAGAAAATGCCCTATAGGAAGTCGTAGACCTTAAAGCTTCAGATAGTAATATTAAAGACCTAGAGCTAGTAAAGGTTCCGTGCCTCTCGCATATTATATAGCTCGCTACGGGTAAGCCCTTTAAGGTGTTAAGGGCTAATGCAACTAACGAGGATTTGCTTAGGATCTAGGACAAGAAGGAGGCTCGGACTAATCTTAAATCACTTAAACCTACGTCAAAAGCTTTAGATAGTAGTTAAGGGGAATATGCGCTACTATATCTAATTGCAAAGGTCTATTAATACTACTAGTACCTTGCATATGACTATAAGCTAACCTATGTAAATGTTTTAGATGCGACACATAACGATTAATATTAACGTAAGCAGGACGCGTAAGGAAGCCTTTAATAGTATCTAAGATGCCTTTGCAAAGTAAGGGACTATTAATAGTAAGGGTATACTATAGGGTAAGCCTCTCTAAGCATAATAAGACGTAAAGACCTAATAGGATTTAACTATAACTATGCTTGTCTAACATCGAAAGCTCTGCCCTGCTATTAAGAAGTACATTAATAGCTAAGATCTAAAGTAGCTAGCGCTTAATCCATAGGAGTAGAAGGTACTAGATTATGTGATTATCCTTACATGTCTATTTACGCTTATGACTATAATTATCGGGTAGACGCAAGGTCCTATACTACATTTTGCACTTGCCTTTTATAACATGCTATTTAAGCTTATTAAGAAGGCTAAGAGCAAGCTTCGGAAAAAGATAGCGCTATGGCAAAAGGTACTCCTCAAAGCGCTTAACGAGGCTTAGGATTAACTTAACAAGTACTACAGAGACACTAGTTACTCGCATAGGTATCTTTACGCGATAGTAGTCCTTCTAAACCTAAGGATAAAAGATGCTTACTAGAAGACACAAGAGTTTAGTAGCGATCTAGAGTACGTTAAGCATGCTTAGAAATTACTTGAGACACTATAGCAAAAGCGATACTAGGATAGGGCTAAGTTGTCTTCTACTACCTGCCCCTAGCTGTAGAAGAGCCTGTCTAGCAACTTCACGCTTATAGGCTTCCTTCTACATGAAGACTAAGCACAGCTAGTTAATGTTAGTAGAAATGAGTTTAAGAGGTATAAAAACGTAGGTTTATCTATAGCATGTCTACGTTAGCATGTATAGTGTCATCTTACTAACCTTAAGCAGGTTTGTCTATAGCATGTCCATGTCAAGTTACATGGTGTAATCTTACTAAACTTAAACAGATCTTAGCTTAGAGCTTAGTTAATTTAGTAACGAGATCTGTATAGTATAGAGATACCTTGCTTACTAGTTCCCTACTCTAGCCTGCCTTACGCGTAATGTTCTGTGTATACCTATAGCGGCTGTTAGCGTAGAGCGGACTTTTAGTATTTCCCGCTATGCGGCGCGATATAATCGTAATTATAGTCTATTAGTGTTTTCTGCGATTATGACGATTTGCTATTAGGTACAAGCTAAGAAGACTAATGCTAAGCTAGAGGCTTAGCTATGTATTAAGGCAGATCTTGTGTTTACGTCAGATATAGAGATAGATCCGGACATATGGCTCTATAACTATGAGGTCATAATAGAGGAGATGAAGCGGATGATATCTTACGAAGGTATTAGTAATAGCGAAGAGCAAGAGGAACATAATCGCTTTAGTTGTCTGAAGCAGCTAAGAGGTCCTACTCTATTATGACAGAAGGATACATATGTAGTAGTATAGACACGAAATTCAAGTACCTTCTTAATGTCGCTAAACTGAAGTTTTTATCTTTTATCTTCTATTATCTTTGATTATCTAGAAATATCTAGCTTATCTTATATTATCTACTATTCGCTAGATACATCTAGATTCTCTACTCTATCTTCTTATATCTACCTTTCATCTTTATTATCTAGTTCTATCTATATTATCTATTAGATAGATCTTATAGACTATCCTCTAAGAAATATCTAAGGAACAGATAATAGATATATCTTTTCTACTATCTATCTAAGAAAATATGTCTATATCTACAAGACGTCTAGGAGCTAACAACAGGTCGCTACCCTATACTATAAGCTTTGTCTGTAGCGTAGGGAGGAGCTATTAGTTACCCTACTCTCTAGTGTCGTAGTCCGGTTGTCGCGGAGGACTGTTAGCTAAATTCGTCTTTTCGGAATAATGCTAGACAACAAAGTTAAAGCTAGCGAGGAAAGTCGCCTACCTTGCTTGCTAACTACTTAGCTACTTCACGCCCATGAAGCCGCGAAGGTTGTTATAGTTAGTAAGCACCTTGATAGGGTACGCTACGCCTTCGAGGTAGTGTTAGTACTCCTTAAAGCTGTTAATAATAGCTAAAATCTCTTAGTCGTAAGTCTTGTAATTAAGCTTAGCGCCCTGCATCTTCTGCAACTAGAAGGCAATTAGGTACTATTACGTACTACCTTTATGCAACTAGAGCTGCGATATAATTGTAGCTATTGCGAATTTCGAAGCATTAGTCTCTATTTAGATCTTCGTAGTAGGGTTAAAGTACTAAACTATAGGTGTAGTTTAAAAAGCTACTTTAAGGTCAGAGAAAGCCTTACTCTAAGCCTCCTCCTAAGGCACTATCCCTAGCTTCTTGCCTTAAATTCCGCCCTTTACGAGGGCCGTAAGGGGGGCCATAATCCTCGAATAACACCATATAAATCTGTAGTAGAAGTTACTATAATCTAGGAACACCTATACTTCTTAGAGGGTACTTAATTATAGCTACTCGTAATTACAGACACCCTTCGGTTATCTATAATGACGCCTTCTGTAGAGACAATATACCCAAGGAACTTAATCCTGTCTATAAGGAATAAGCACTTCTTTAGGTTTGTACATAGAGCAAACTTATAGAGTTATTTAAGCACTATCTTTAGATGCTAAATATGCTCCTCCTTTAAGTTAGAGTAGACTAGTATATCATCTAAGTATACTACGTAGTAGGTATCAACGAGGCTAGCAAGGGCCTAGTTAATATACGCTTAGAAAGTCGCTAGTATGTTAGTTAATCCGAATAATATCACTATATACTTAAAGTGTCTGTATTACGTTTAGAATGTAGTCTTCTACTCGTCGCCCTTTCGGATTAGTATCTAGTAGTAGGCATCCTTTAAGTCAATAGACAAGAAGATGGCAGCGTAACTAAGGCGGTCAAGCGTCTCGCTAATAAGTAGTAGGGGGTAGCGGTTCTTCTAAGTTACCGCGTTAAGGCCCCTATAGTTAACGCATAGGCGGAGCGTGTTGTCCTTCTTTAGGACGAACATTACTAGCGCTCCTGCCTCGCTATTACTTCGTCAGATCCATGTATTCTTTTACGCCTTGTAGAGGTAGTCTCAAAGTATTTCGAGCTAGGATTCTAACATAGGATACAGAGGTTAATGTAGAGGATTATAACCTTCCTTGAGGTTAATTACATGCTCCGCGTCTAGGGCCTAGGTATAGGCCGTAGCCTCTATGTTGAAAATATCGGCGTATTACTCTAACTTAGGCAGAAGGGTAACGTCTTCCTTAACGTTCTATATGCAGACTACATACATACATTAGAGCTTCTTCATGTCTTTGTAGAAGCTATGCGCGTTACGCATCCTTACTACAGGAACTTTGCCTTTAGAGCTATAGAACTAATTATTAGTAGCTCTATTAACAACGACTCCCTGCTTGTAGCGCTAAGGGCGGCCTAGTAGGAGCTCCTTATTAGGGACGTCTTTAGCGTAGAAGACTCCGTTAGTCTCGCACTCTTCTCCTAAAGAGTCCGCGAGTTAGAGGCGCACATTATACGCGCCTTAAGCCCCTACGCCTTCGCCCTAAAAGAACTTCATAGTAGGCAGTAGGGCTCCTAGGATCGGCTTTAAACTAAGCCGTACGATTACCTACTAGGGTATTACGTTAACCTCCGCTAGGTTGTCTAACATATAGTCTACTAGCTTAAGCGAGCTATTAACTCGGACCGTACTAGATAGGTGCTAGGTAGGCTACGAGTCTACACTATTAGTAACAGGCAGCTTAGACACCTGCGGTAGCCATTCGGCTTACTCGGACTTGTCCTTCTTTTACGTCCCCTCTATAGAGGTTTTAGACACCTTGCTTACCTTCTTCCTATTACTCCGTTTAGGGTAGCAGGACGCCTAGTAGTCCTTTACTACATAGATGTAGCAGCTTCCTAGAGGCTTCTTAGTACTATCCTTAGGCTTAGAACGTTTAATCCTCTAGACTAAACTACTATAGTAGATATAACCCTTAGGGCGCTTATAATAGCGGCCCTTTAGTAGGTCTTTAGGGCTTAAACGCTTATTGTCCTTGCCGCCCGACCTTCTATTTCGCTTTAAGGTGATCTCTATACGTGTTGTAAGGGACATAAGGTCTTACTAAGTTATTAGAAGTTCATGAAAAGTCATGATTATGTTCTGAAGATTGTCATTAAGCTTGACGAGTAGGTACCGCATACGTTACGTCTTAGTATAGGGTAGTATCTGTCCCTTAAGTGTAGCGAGATAGGTAGCAAAGCTAGAGGTAGTTTGCCCTTTCCCCTACCTAGCCTTCTTATACTCTACAGACATAGTAAGGGCGCGGTTACCTAGATCCTCGTCTTAGTTAACATAGAACTAGCGGAAGTCCGCCTATGTATACGTTCTATTATAGACCCGCATAAGGTTATACCGCTTATGCTAATTGTTACGAGGTTCCTTGTCCTCTTTAAGCTACATGACACTAAAGGCGACCTATTCGCCCTCTATAGTATATCTACGTAAGTTAAGCACGAAAACTACTTTACATGCCTGTAAGAAAGTTCGAGCCTCTTTTAAGGTGTCTCCCTTAAACGGCTTTAGGTTACGTGCGTTATAACTACATCCTAGTTAGCCTACTATAGCCCCGAAATTAGGTACTATATTTGTAGGCATACGCGGAGAGTCTACGTTTACTAGTATAGTGTCTTTACGGGTTCCTAGCGTAAAATCTCGCTAGATTTCTTCGTTAGCTAGTTTATTAGTACTATCTATAGCGACGTCTTTATCGTCCTCGCTGTTGTTGCTACTAGAAGGGGTGTAGCTTTAGCTCTAGTTTGCAAGGTAGTTTGCAACCTAGTTAACAATCATAGCTATAAGGGCTAGGTTAATTGTCAGGGTTAGCTGCGGTCCCTAAATAGGTAATCTGTTACCTTGTCCGCTACGTAATTAGCCTCTAGCAGAACTGTCGTTTAACATAGTGTTACTTGTAGGGGGTACTCCTACGGGCTAGTTACTTAGTCTAGCTTCGCTGTCGCAGGCGCCTAGGATAGCGCTCGCTACGCGTTAGTTACGAGTTTGTAGTACTCTAGACATATTGTAGTATTCTCTACTAGACTACAAAGCAGGGAGGAGAAAGCAGAACTAATATAGATGTATGCTATATAATATGAAAATATCTCGTAGTATGACAGAGTAATCTAACCTTTTATTAGTTACAAGATAGCGCTACTTTCTGCCTATTACAGAGGTAGCGCTAGAGGTACTTATAATCCCTAACACCCCTTAATTAGGGAAAGCATGTCTAAGCCTAACCTCGCAGGGGTACTATAGGGTCAGGAAGCTACTATAGGGGTACTATAGGGTTAGCGACATAGAGGCATCCTACGTTAGGCATTAATCCTACTTAGACAACATACAGGCTAATGTATATACGAAGGACCCCCTTACTATATATAGTAGCGTCATTATATGCCAAGGGCGGGCATTAGAACCTATGCGGCTCTAATAGCCCCCTAGTATCAACCGTATCAGATCCCCATGATTTCATTAGGATTAGTCTTGTAGGTCAAGTTAATCACTAGTCGGGCTAGGTTAAAACTCTCGGGCAAAGCTAAGAGTAGTCATTAGATTACTTCCTTATTAGTGTACATCTTAGCCAGATTAGGTTTGACATTAAGAATCTTGTCTGCTATTAGTCGTAACTTAGTCTACCCCTCTTAGACTAACATGCTGTCATCTATTAAGAAGGTGTAGTATCTCTCCTAAGAGTCTCTTACATTATACTAAAGTTTCTTTGTGTATTTAGAGTGTAGTTATTCCTAGGCTTTTACTGCTAAGGTATAGGGTAGTATGTATCTCCTGTTATCTTCAGAGATGCATTGATCGATGTAGCACTAGACACTAGCGTCTGCCTTGATATATTAGAGGTGAGTTTTGTCTAGCAGAACCTAACTAGTCCTCTAATAGCGCCTAGTCGCTAATTCAGCTGACTTTCCCCTGCCTGTTTCCCTAGTCGTCTTAGTAGCCTTCTCTCTTAGTCTGGCTACCCCCTTAGCTAGATATAGGTATAGATCTAGAGGATTACTAATAACTACCTATAAGCCTACCTTAGAATACTTAGTTAGTAGGAGGTTTAGGTTAATAATCTATGTAACATCCTTTGTAATTAGGAACCTTCTTAAGGTAGGAAACTAGTAGCGGTAGTTTAGCCGAGTCAGTGTATCGACTAGTTGTCTCTTCGATCTAGTTTAGGACTCCATTTTCGGAGTAGCTAGTAGGTTGTTAGAAAGTGTAATTTCGTAGATAATGTAGGTATGCAGTTTCTCTCTCTAGAGGTTACTACTAACTCTATTCTTAGCTAATAGCAGCTAGGCACTTAAGAGACCCTACATTTACAGTAGATGCGCTAGCACTAATACGCGCAGTTTTACTATACATTGTAAGACAACACGAGGAAATATTCCTAAGGATAAGTAACAAGCATTAAAAGGTAAACCTAGTATAGCTCTACTACGCATAGATAATGCTACAAGCTAAATTCTAGAATTATCTACGGCTAGAAATAGACTACGCTTACTATAACTTTGTCATAGAACGAATACCTATAGGAAGTACAACTACCCTGTATAGATACCTTTTACTAGACAATTAAAGCATAGTCGCTAGGGATATGCAGGATGAAGTTAGAAAGTTAAACTAACGATACTAGATAACAATTGCTGCATAAGGACGATACGCATGCAACGAAACCCTCGAAGAAGAACAATACGCGTAAGAGGCGCTACGGACAAAACAATAGATCCTAGGATAGTTAAAATAACGTCGAACTAAGAACTAGTCAGGAAACAGATCAACTCTCTAGATCGGAGTGTTCTAAGAGAGTTCCTTAACACAGAAAGCGCTTAAACATTAACAGTAGTCTTCCGCACTAAAATAATCGTTAATAGGCACCTAACAAGTACATTAATAGATTCTCGAGCGAGCGGGAATTTTGCCTCTAAATTACTCGTTAAGAGCTAAGGGATTACAACCTAAAGCAGAAAGGAAGGAGCGTATAAACTCATAGTAGTAGATAGGTCACTACTACCTAGTGTAGAACAAGAGACTATATCGTTACTACTAGCTATCTAATAGTACTACAAGGAAATTGTCTTAGATGTTACTAACATAGCTAGTTATGACGTTTTACTAGGTATGCCTTAGTTAAGAAAGCATAACCTAGTTATAGACTAGAAAAGAGGAGTACTCAAATTTAAGGAATGTAATTACATGATCGGCATTTAACCTGTATAGTAGCAGCGTTTGTAGGCAGATGAGATTAACAAATGCAGGAAGACTTATAAGACGTTTACATTAACAAGAATCACGGAAAACTGTATTTGACCTAGATCGACACTACCGTTAGGTTAAGAGGGTCATAATAATAATCACAGGAAGGATGGAAGTCATGTACTATCGAAGAATGAAACTAGAATCTTAGACCTAGACATTCCTAAGGAGTATAGTACGTAGAAGTAACTCTTTAAAGAGAAAAGAGGCAAAGCGGCCTTACCTAAACATTAACTATAGGATTACAAGATACACTTACAGCCTAGGAAAGAGCTCTATAGTGACCCCTATACGCGATGTCTAAGAAAGAGCTTAAAACCCTAAACAAATGGCTAAAGGAGAAACTAGAAAAAGGCTAGATATAGAAGTTAACGTTCTTAGCAGCCTCGCTAGTAGTGTTTGTTCTAAAAGGAAGCGGGAAACTACAACTAGTAGTAGATTTTAGACGACTAAACGACATCACAATTAAAAACTAGTACCTGTTACTAAACATCGAAGAAATGTAAGACCGATTAACTAGATTAGACTAGTATACAAAGATTAACCTACGTAATATGTTCTACGTAATACGCATGGCTCCTAGATACAAATAGATGACCGCATTCTAGACAAGATATAGACTTTACAAGTTCTTAGTTATGCTAATAGGACTAACTAAAGCCCTAGTGTCATGCTAGGAACTTGTTAATAAAGTCCTCCGAGAACTTCTAGATGTATGCATTGTAGCATACATAGATGACATTCTAGTTTACACTAGGGGAAGTCTCGACAAGTATATACAACAAGTGTAGGTATAAAGGGCAAGGCCCTAAGTCCTTAGTATAGGCTAAGGCCTATGCACGACCCCTGACAAGGGACAAGGCTAGCTATAAAGCACTAGATAGCTAGCAGATAGTCCTTCTCTCTCTATCGTACTTGTTAAATACTACATGAACCCCTGTGTACATGCTGTTTACCTGTGACATTAAGTACGATCGATTTTACTATAGAAGGGCCGTCTTCTAGCTAATTAACCCTAGTGTCTAAGGGGTCTATAAACGAAGAAGCGTTAGCAGAAATGCGTCACGTCGTTAAAGGAATACATGCCTAACAACAGCAGATTATGGCTAAGCTAACTGCCACGTAAGCCGCGTTAAATGAATCGGAGTCCTAGTAGTAACAGGGCATAGGCACCCTGTCAGAGGAGCTACTAAAAGCTCTCGCGGACGTACTAGCTATAGTAACGCGCGCGAACTTTAGCATAGAACTAACGGGACCCTAAGAGTAGAGGCCGCTAACGTAGGACAGAAAGGCCAAATTGTTTAGGGACTACCTGCTCTAGATAAGGAGTTTACTTAGGGCGCGTTCTAGGACAAAACCTACAATAAGCGTAGATTATTACTAGAACACAATCTACGACACTCTCCCTGCTCGCTAGCGCGCTCGTATGCGCCACTTCTAGGAGAAAGGAGGCCCGGACAGAGACAAGGACCCTGAAGCTTTCTTCGCGTAACTTGAAGCCATGTTTGCGGATAGTAACAAGATAGTAAAGGCTCTAGAATAGCTTACGAACCTTCGCATGTAGCAGGCTAGCCATAGCATAAGCACTAGCTAGAATTTAACAGACTCCTGCTGTTAGCAGGAGGGGACTAGTAGACAGATGACGCGAAGATTAGATACCTTAATGTCATAGATGTCATAAGTTACAAGCACTATAGGCTAAGTCAGAGCCCTAGGGCCTAAGTTACAGCATAGTCATAGGAGAAAGGATCTGTCACATGAGGACAGATCCCTAGATCTGTAGGGTTAGTCTATAGATCTATAGGCCTATAAGGGAGAAAGGATCTGTTATAGAAGGACAGACCCTAGGATCTGTAGGGTTAGTCTACAGATCTATAGGCATAGATCTATTAGGTCTGTTAACAGATCTAACAGAGCTACCCTGTCTCTCTAGTATATAGGGATAGCTTTAGGACAGGTAGTTAGGAGCTTCATGCTTAATCTCAATTTAATCCTCTCTTACTTAGAGGAGAGTTAGTTATAAGGTTAATTGCTATTATCGATATTCTTTACAGCTCTGCGAGTCTAACACCTGATCCCCTTCCTGCTATTAGCACCTACCCTTATGACATTTTAAGCACTACTTCTAAGGAAGTATTAGGGGACTTGTCAAGCGCTTAACACACGCCTATGTTAAGTAGTTCTTTAGCTATTAGTTTAACCTCTAGCGACAATAGTCAACTGACACTATGAGAACAAGTTGCTACTATACCTTAAATTACTTAGTAGCTCGAATCCATTCACCTTAGCGAGATGGCTCTAGCATCTGTTGCAGGTTTAACTACTAGGAATAGACACGGCAATAACGGCTTTAAGATAGGAAGCCCTACAGAGTTTACAGGACAATAATCTTAAGTCAAGATGTTTATCCTGTAATGCTAGTTAGCATTTAACGTAGATACGGAACAGTTTACAACGCATTATAAGCGAATGATGTATATTGTCTCTTACCTAAAGGGACTAGCGTTCAAGTTCATCTAGCCTCATCTGACAGATTATCTAGATCACGTTAGTAACGTTAAAGCTAGGAAGATGACAACTAGGGAGATTCTTAACTTAGACAAGTCTTTGTTCAAGGCATTAGGCGAAGCTTTTAGGCTTAGTAATAAGTAACAAGAGGCTAAGAGAGCTCTCCTAGGAATTTAGCAGAAGGGTTCCGCTATTAAGTACTACGCGGACTTTTAGACCCTATCTGCTTAAGTTAACTAGAATGATAATGCTTTAGCTGCTTACTTCTACTAGGGACTAAAGGAGACAGTTAAAGACGAAATTACCCGAGGAGATTAGCTAACGACATTCAAGGAAATAAGCGATCTCGCGATTAGAATTAATAATCGCATCTAGGAATAACAGCAAGAATGACAACATAGGAATCGCAAGCTAGCACAGGCTAACTATAAGGTCTAACGATTAGCACTAAAGTAGCGAAGCGATTATTATAGTCTCTAACCTATAGAGTTAGATGCGACTAAGGGGCGCCTAGGGGGCGGACCCTAAGGAAAGCCACAGAAGGGCTCTCCTACCTAGAATAGTCCGAAGAAGCTATTCGACAAGAGGAACCTCGAGTGCTATAAACTGTAGAAAGAAAGGACACTTTGCCCGTAAGTGTTTCGCGAAGAAGTAACGACAGAAACTGCCTAGGATAGAACAGGCTCGCGTGACAACAACAGCACCTAAGTAAAAGGCCGCTACTACTCGAGAACTAGACTATGCCGTACTTACTTAGACTATGTGCTATGACGACGATTGTCGAATTCACATGAGTAATAAAGATAGTTCTAGATAGTACCCTAGCTAAAACAAGGCATAGTCTATCTATGCGCTAAGGGGTATACCTTCTAGTGTAATAGTCCTAAGGTAGACATCTAACATTCTTTAGGATGGATTATAGAGCTCTATCCCGTAAATAGCAAGCTACCTACTTCTAGAACCTTATACATAAACCTACTTAACGACTGCCTCCTAAGAAGCCCTATTTAGCTACTATCTAGCTATGTAGACATGCGATAGACATGCTGTAGACATCTAACGTTCTTTAGGATAGATTATAGAGCTCTGTCCTATAAATGGCAAGCTACCTACTACTAGAACCTTATACACAAACCTACTTAGCAAAATTTAGAGTGACTACTCTTAGATACTAGCAATCTTACTAAGTAGTAAGAGTAAAAGCTGTTAAGCGCTAGGAAGCTAATATCCCTTAGCACTTCATAGGTTAAAGCAAGGCTACTTCGCGCTAGGTAGTAAGAGTAAAAGCTGTTTAGCGCTAGGAAGTAGATATTGCTTAGCGCTTTCATGTAAAGTTAACGTAGACATGCTATAGACAACTTTCTTCAAGCTTTCCTACTAATATACCTTATAGGCAGTATAAGTCTAGGCAACCTGATCTTTAGTAAGTAAATTACTAGTCTCTCCTTTTCGTGCGAAGTTGACCTAGACATGCTATAGACAGCTTCTTTGAAGCTTTCCTGCTAATATACCTTATAGGTAGTATAAGTCTAGGCAACCTAACATTTAGTAAGTAAATTACTAGTCTCTTGTTTTAGTGCGAAGTTAACATAGACATACTGTAGACAGCTTCTTTCGAGCTTTCCTGCTAATATACCTCATAGGTAGTACGAGTCTAGGCAACCTAATCTTTAGTAAGTAAATTAATAGTCTCTTGTTTTCATGTAAAGTTAACATAGACATACTATAGACAAAGATTACTGCCTAAAATCTAACTAGTCTAATTACAGGGCAGTTCTTAGAAGGAAGGAGCGATGCGGCCTTTTAATAAGCACTCGGTACTTGCTAATTACCCTACCCTTCGTTATACTAGTATTACTAACTAAGCAACGATTCGGACAATGCTTTAAAGTACCTACAGAGTATTACTACTTCTTAATCTAGGTCTAGTATAGTGTAGACACACTGTAGACACATGCGTACTCGCTTTTCTGAGACCTAAGCGTATTACGTACCTTCTGAATTTAATCAACTTGCGTATTACTATAGCTTGCGCACGTAGCCCTAGTAAATAAAGGCCCTACCTTACTACCTTATGACTTGTTACAACCTTTCTTGTAGTACTAACCTCTAATAACCCTTACTTATTACATTCGTACTTGCGCTTTACTAGAGTAATCTATTACTTACCTGTACTCGCATTTGCTATACGACATAGCTTTAATTAGTAGCGCATTATTCCTACATTTTCGCAACTAGCGTAACCTCGTTATAGCTAGTACGTCTGCAGATATCCTGATGCAAGCTCGATACTAATAGTCTTAGACATGCCTCCTAATATCCCTAAAGCCTAGCTTGAATAGTAGGCCGCGTTACGCAGGCAAGGCAACTATACTACTTAAAGCACGACTGCCTAGAAAGTGCCTCGCAAGGGTACTAGTAGCAAGTCTACGACTATAGTAGCGGCTGCTAGGAAAGGCACTAAGACTTATAAGGATTAGCATCAGAAGACTAGTTAGAAGAAGAAGAAGAAGAAGAAGAAGCATACTTAGGGTAGTAGTACGCTACAGAGAAGGAAGCATAAGTAGAAGGCTAGTAGTATGTTTTGTAACTCTCTACTAAGATTAATTACTAACTTGCTTATAGCGATAGCGCTAAGAGACATCAGGAGATACAAGTGTTCTGTAGATCTGTTAATTTAAAAGAGACTATTTTAGAGGTAATATAGATGTATATGCTATATAATATGAAAATATCTCGTAGTGTGACAGAGTAATCCGACCTTTTAGTAGGTACAAGACAGCGCTACTTTCTGCTTATTGCAGAGGTAGCGCTAAGGGTGCTTATAACCCCCGACGCTCCTTAATTAGGGAAAGCATGTCTAAGCCTAACCCCGCAGGGGTACCGTAGGGTTAGCGACATAGGGGCGTCCTACATTAACAACTAATCCTACTTAGACGACATACAAGCCAACGTATGTACGAAGGACCCCCTTGCTATATGTAGTAGGGTTACTACATGCTAAGGGCAGGCATTAGAACCCATGCGGTTCTAATGGCCCCCTAGTATCAACTGTATTAAGAGGCTTGTTAGGGAGGTCACAAAGGACAACGCGAGAATACCTGACGTCAGGTTCTAAGCTAGTGCTATTCAGGCGATTTAAGAGGCAGCTAAAGTGTACTTAGTATTATACTTTAAGAGTAAGTTTTAATGTAAGTTACATTATGTAGTTACTAACTACATGTCTAGATGCAAACCTGGCAGCTATCTATGCTAAGTGCGTTACTATTAAGTAGAAGGACATGCAGCTTTTTAGAAGGATTGTAAAGAATATAGGTCATTATGCCCTAATAATGAGTGCTAATTAAGAGGGTTGCTATAGATATAACGTAGACAGACATACAGGCAGAGCCTATGTTAGAGTTCTATTAGCAATGAGGCTTAAAAGTATGCATACTATACATCGATGAGCTCTACTCCTGTTAATAGGTAGGACTTTACACTTAGTACACTCTAAATATAAGTTCTAAACCTTAATTTCTCATATTTTACTCTGTTTAAGCTTTTTATTTATGGATATCTACTTAGTCTAGCGACAATGGATTATCTGTAGCTCTTAATCTATTAGGTAAAAGATATAGAGCAGATAGATAGATATCTCTTATATTTTAGTAGTATCTACTCTCTAGATGTAGCTTAGATTTATCTATTATCTATATCTTCTCTAATCTATGAGACGTCTAGCCCTACGGACTAGTTAACTACTAACTTAAACTACTAGATGATACAAAGGTAAACCTAGTATTCTACATGTCTATGTTAGAACTAGTAGACGCTAAAACACTATGCTAGGAAACGTTTTACTTTTAACCTAAGGAAGAGAACAAGTTTGAAGTAAAGAAATCCTAGACTAGAAGAGTTAGTAAGACCTCGTCAAATGGAAAGGATATGACAGTACTAAGAATACCTAGGAACTAAAAAGGAACCTTAAGAACTACTAACGCCTCTTAGTAGAGTTTCATTAGGCGTAGAAGGAACGTAAAGAGAAGGCGGACCTTTTACCTAGAAGTCTGAAGAAAGGTCTTATCCTTAGTCTATTATAAGACCCTAAGTAGAAGGCAACAAGTAGAGGTCTAAATAACTAGGCTCTAAGAGCGACAACTCCTCCTCACGCTTGAGTTCCGCTAGATTTACCTCCTCTACTAAAATAGCCTCATTAGCGCGCTGATTAATAAGCTCTATTTGTTTTCGCAGCTACTCTTCACAAGTGTATGTAGTGTTAAGAGCCTCCTAAGCCTGCTCCTAAGCCTCTCTTGCCTCCTTGATTTAGCACTAAAGCTTCTTCTTCTCCCTAACTAAACGATTAAACTCTAATCGAGTAGCCTTAATGTCATAACAGACATTATAACAGTTATACTTACTATACTAACTAGACTAGATGTAGACCTTGTATATGCGGTTATGCGCGTAGTAGTTAGAACAAGCCTAGACTATAATCTCTCTAAAGTTGTTAATGAATTCTACAAGCTTTAGTTAGTAATAGGTACTAGAAGATTTAGAAGACCTAAGAGGTATAGGCATAGCGAGAAAGGAAGAAGTCCTAGTAACGTTAGTAGGAGAAGGTAGCAACTTTACAGCCGAGACTTAGGACAAGCTAGGCTAGAAGGGAGATAGTATTACGGAATGTTCTAGGGCTAAGCTTTAGCTAATTATAGTCTACATAACAAGTAGAGATAGTACTATAGAGTACTCTACTATTCTATAGTACTCTATTAAACAGAGTAATAGAGTAGGATAGAGTACTAGGCATAGCTGCTATAGAACGCTCTACTACTCTATAGTGCTCTGTTAAACAGGGTAACAGAGTAGGATAGAGTACTAAGAATCTCCTATGTATTTAGGAATATTAAGATACCCTTATAGTGTTAATGTGTTTAACTTATGTTATATACTTACTAATTAGAATTACCTTTGTACTAATCATTCTGTCTTAGCTCCTACTTATGTTTGTACTCTCTAAAGAAGCCTTAGCTTACGTAATAAGAAGTTACCTAACTACCTGTTACAAGTAACTATAACATTAATCTTTGCTTTGTCCTTACCTCCTAGACGCGGAGCATATGAATAAAAGCCCTATTTATTAAGCTACTTTGTGAATACATAATAACTTATAATAACATATTCTTTATATGTTACTATCTCTTGTGTTTAAACATAGGAGATTCTAGTATCAATATAGTCTTACATCTACTACTACTAATGCATCTAGTTACTAGTCAGAGGTAGCATGATGACAATAAACGTGGCTTTAAGCCAACTCAGCTAATATTGATGTGGTTAGGCATACAGACTTTGGCACATATCGACCGCCGTGATCCCCGCTGCCGAGTCGTCTACGCCAGAGAATTCGGCCAGGTGATCCAGACCTGATCCTCACCTTCTACAGTCAAGGACAGCACGTAGCGTTCTTAAAGTCGCTCTGCGCCACAAAGTCACCTCCTACCCTCGGTCTTCTCGCGCACCTCTTCGGCAGCGCCAGCCGCGACCCTCCGATCTCAAGAGCCATCCTTTAACTCAAAGGTTATATGGCCAAGAAGTCGTTCTCCCGACATGTTTTGGGCAGTCTGCGGCAGTAGCGCGCGCGAGGAGCATATACAGTTCCACGCGCGGCAGCCATTGACGCTCTCGCTGGGGCGCAAGAGGCAGAAATAACACCGCCAGTCACGTACTGGCTAGAGCGAGTGCAACCTAGCGGACGACTTGCCGCAACGCCGCACAAACACCGGACTCGTCGGCAGTACATTCACACGCAGTCAAGGAGAGCTCTTCATCCAAGGCTGGGACCGGAAGAGTCCTACTTCATGCCTCACGCTACAGATCGGACGTACAGAGTCTGGCACTAGCGCCTCGCACTAGCGCCTCAAGCATCATGAAAGAAGACTAGGAGCTCTTCCGCCTTAGACAGTATGACCGCGGCCCCTGCGACAGTCTCTCTCCTCCCGATTACTACCGCCACATTACGATTGCAACCCTTAATCGCGAAGATCTGCGGGTTTCTGAGGCGGATGGACGGCAGTCAGGCCCGAGACGAGGCGCGCCGGTAGTCTGCAAGTTCGGACGGGCGCAGAGATCAGGAAGAGGCGAATGCCATATGTAGACAATAGTACCAGGAAGATGTGAATACTATATGCGGAGGTTGGCGGCAAGGAGCTAGAGCCGCCGAGGCGGGACGCTTTAGGCTCCGCCTGTTAGGCACAAGCTAGGTAGTGATATGCGAAGCTGTCCGATCGATTATTGCTGTGAGGCGAGCATGGACAACCGAGAGAGCAGCCGGTCAAGAGGATGGAGAATATGTTGAATGATGATAGGCAACGATGTCAAGGTCATCGTTAGGGTCATTGAGCCAAATCTACTAAATGGGTTTGTATTAGCCGGATAAGCTTGCCTATCCGCTTCATCTTCGTACATGTACAAACAACAACACGTACTGCACCTCCACACTTCAGACTGCTCAGCACTCAGTTAGAAACCTGCTAGTGCCTGCGAGCCACCTCCATTGAAGGCACAGTACCGCACGCGAGACAATCATCCACTATCGCTGATACTAACGGAGCCTCTACTTCATCTGTGCAATCCCTAGCACAAGTCATGTGTCCCGACCACCTTTCGTCAAGCACCCACCACGAAGACAGGCAGGCGCAAGCGAATCTGCAGCTTCACTTACGCCTGCCTAAGCCAGTGGTGCGCTCGGCTGCCAAGGAGCAAGGTGTCGAGACTCTCATTTCCATCCCTTAGCCATGCCTGCCTTGCCAGATGAGTGACTCCTCATTCCCTTTCATAACCTGCCCGTCCTCGCGTTGTCCGTGCTTGTTCTCATCTCTCTACCTCGTTGTCCTCTCTTCAAATCTGTTGCTGCTCGAAAGTGGTGGCCTGGGACTTGCGCAAGGCCGCCGCCAATTGGGTTGCTCGCAAGAACCAGCGGACTTCCGCATGCGGTCTTTGAGTGAATACGGTGCGAATTGTAGTTATGCAGGATGCAATGTTTGTCGAATCGTGGGAAAATCAACTTCGCGTGGCGCACGTGGCACCCCCGTCGGGCCATGGCTTCTGAGATGTGGACGTCTCCGCCGTATCAATATCGTTGACTTGCATCACCGCTTGCGACCCTATCGAGCTTCGAGGTGACTATGCACAAGGTCAGCCGTCAATACTCGCGATCTTCCAGTGTACGACATACCCATATACGACGAGCATTGCTCCCTTCGGCCCATCCCGCCACTTCGAAAGCGACATCCCCCGCGGTCAAGCCGAATGGAGGTACAGCAGTAAGGGCAAAGAGAAGATGACAAGACGACAAGGCCAGTGTGCACCCTGGTCCTGGCTCTCGGTTCCTTGGCCTGCCTGCTATACCGCTGCACCAGCCAGCCGGTCTGCCGCGGTTGAATGTTGACGGTCATGTCGCTGCAAACCCGCCCTTGCCAGCAGTATTCTCGTCCATCAGGTGCGAGACGGTGGTGGTCTTGACGAGTACCGTCCACCGGAGCCCTTCCGGCGAGGTTCGGCAACATCAGAGGACCATCGTGCAGCCGTAGAGGTGCTGTGTCTCTGCGACGGTCGAGCGGTTTCTGTTCTCCCTCGTAAGCTCCATGACCACAGACGGAGGAATATGCCAGGATGGACATACATATCCCAATCTCACTCCATGCCGCCATATCTCCTGAATGAGCTATGTTTCCCGGCGATCTGAGCCGCTGACAGCGGCTCCGTCTGACAGAAAGGCCGTACCACCCACTCCTGCCCTCCTCGGCCCGTCTGCAGCCAGACTTCGAAAGGCATGAGTGGAAAGCGGTGACCAGTCTGACATCGGCCTATGCTATGACGGCGTGGATGAAACATGAATCAAGGAAAGTCCATTCTCTTCAGGGAAATTTCACGACTTGTGTACTGACTTGCCACGCAGATCTGGAACTCATTTGCAGTTGTACAGAGAATCATCAACACACACTGACCCCCAAGCAAACCGACTTTGCACTATCTCTTGACATTGTCAGCAGCAATTGACGGTTTGCACGTCTGTGCTTGAAGACTCTGAGACAGCGCCGCCGCAGCAGCAGCAGGAATTGATAGTATGCGCATCCGTGCTTGAGGATATTGAGACAGCGCACCAACAGCAGCGGCTCCTAGTGCAGCTGCAGCGACGGGTAGGGCAGCATGAGACGCGGGGATAGCGCTTCTCCGGAGAAGGACCCCTGACCGAGTATGCACTTTATCACGTCAGCGTCCAGCCATCTTGCTGCAATGATGCAGCTACTGGCCGTGCGAGCAGGGATCTTCGAGATGGCATTGCAGCAGCCGGACGCGGGGTTGATGGGCTACAGCAGATGAGAGGGCGGCGCTGCAATAGACAGGATGCCAGGCTAGGTATGTACATCAGAACGTCCAGGTGACGACACAATAATAGCGACGCGCTCCGGTATACCACCAAGAGAAATGCGTATGAGTTGCTTCATAGGCTGGCCACAGGCTCCGCTGAGATTGGTGCAACTCTACGTGTTGAAGCTCATTGAGTTTCATTCTTGATGTCGAAGGGAGGGCCGGTGTAGCGCTTCTCCAGAGGATTCCAGACTCCTGCCACTGCTACCTCCACTCCTACACTCAGTGCCCTGATCTCCCGCCCTAGCTCGCGGTCCTGCTGCACTTCATCGCATTGTCAACACTGGCACCGAGGAGCCCGACGAGGCGCGTGCCGAAGCTGACATGGGCGCTCCGACGATGAGCAGATTCCATCAACTTTGGAGAATTAATAAAATTAGAGGAGAACAACAACAACGGTGTAGCTGCTTAATACTAGGTACGTGTCTTTGCATTAGGCGCGAAGAATCTGGTGAGCGTCCAAGGTGAGGCCTGTGCTTGGCCTCACCGGAGCACCGAGATCGTAGTCGTATAGTAATACCTTAATCAAGTACTAGTGCGGAGTGATGTGAAGCGGGACATCTTGATGGAAAGCGGGGCGGGTTTGGCGGGGGTGGGGGCGGGGCACCTCCGATCGAGTGTTGATTCTCATTTGGCGGACAGACAGGATAGAGTATGCAGAGGAGGAGGGGAGTCTGCAGGGCCGAGACAAGTCAGGAGGATGTACGGGCGGAGGCGGGAGTATATAGGCAGTGTTTAGAGGGTATGTCGTGACGACGACGATGCGCTGGGAGCAGAAAGGTGCTAACAAGCAAGACATAAGAGTGTTGCAAAGCCTCAGTGAACGACGGCACTTCCGTCCGATGAAGAAGAAGAGTGCTTGGCCACACAAGCACATGCAAGAGAGATTGCTCCCGGTAACGCCAGCACTATCCGCTAGCACGGGCAATGTGTTTCTTTCCCAGGGTATCATCGACTAGCACAGGGCGAGAGGCCTTCTTAATTACTCTAGGAGATTACGCTATCATGGTCTAGGTCGAGAAACCTGGATTCTGATTAGTCAGGATGCCGCACGAGTCAAGCAACACACAGAGATAATCGTGTTGCTTCGCTCACTACGCTAGACTTAGTAGCGAGTACTAAGCCAAGCTTTACAAGCTAGCGAAGCAACACGATTAATAGGTGCCCTCCGCTTCAGCCCTCATTATTAGCCATTCTCCGAGCTAATTAGCGTACATCCTATCAAACAATTCGTGATAACCGCTATCAGCTTTCTTGTCAGATACATATCTACCTTCACCCTATATGGCTCGCGCAGTCATTGCGTCCCCAGGAGCATACAGATATAGCGGATACGCAAGATTGAGCTTTTCCTGTGTGCATAGGCTTTAGCTTGCGGACAAAGTAGTCGTGGAGGATCCATTAAGCCCTGATGCTACTAATTATGCCTTACGCATAGCGAGAGCATTCCTAGCTTGCCATTACTGACTTCTAGCGGCACTAAGGCCGATCGCGACTGCAGTACGTAAGGCTCACTAACGATCAACAGATTCCCCATGTGCCGCGGTAGTAGTAGAGACCTTGTGATCTTGCTCGACGAGGTGTCATCTGCCTCTGACACGGAAGGTCTCTTCCTAGGTGGCTGCGCTTTCGACTTTGTCATGTTACTCCCGAACGGCAGCATCATCATGAGCTAGGGAGCCACGATCGAATCGAATGGCTACACGAGAGATGGTAGCATACGAGGGCGCAAGAGTCGTTACTAGCATTGAGGATCGGCAGAGTGAGGAACGACTGCGGCGTACTAAGGAGATCTGTTCCTTGAGTGGAGGTGCCGAGGAGGGTCTTCTCGCGGAAGCCGCAATAAGCTTGCAACAGAGGGCATAGAAGATCAGAGCCGCTACGCCCGCCTCAAGGAGATCCTTCCTCTCGCTCCTTAATTCGAACAGCATTCAGTGGAGGGTGTGGAGGAGAAAAGCTGCTACGCCTGCGCTATGAGTAACTAGAAGACATTGACAAGCGTGCGTTGGCTTCTGCTATACGTCGAGACAAGGGTAAAAAGCGCAACGCAGGGCAGACGCTCGTGGCAGGATCAATTCGCGCTTCATCCGCATACGCCGATCTGAGAAGCAAGATTGCTGCTGATGCTGATCGCAGGCAGGCACTTCCTCTGAAGTGGGCCTTCTTTTCTCAGGGAGCGGCAGCCATCGGAGTTCTAGCAACACTGGCATTACTTTTACCTTCTATATCTGTGACCTGCGCTTTCGAGAGCTACATCTTGCCCTTTCCCTCGCCTGGCTGCTACTTCTACGTATTGTTTAGATGCACTACTCTGAGGTACATTTAGCTTGGTCGTAAGTCCACGTTCGTACTGAGAAATACAACGCTGCTATGGACAGCAAAAAAATACCTCCATCAACGCCGCTTGGCCTCAAGGCCAAGCCAATCCGCCCTCCGCCTAAGACCAAGCCTGTACATCATACAGCTGACCAAACTCGATGTAAATTCGACACTAACGTCTCCCTGATAGGTCGAGGAACCAAATCCAGGTCTCGTTACTCCTGCCCGTCGTCCGCCGTACACACCTCGTCCGACTTTCCTCTCCCCTCCTCGCCGCCCTCTCCAATTCCGCAATCCGGCCGCCCTAACGGGTAGACCTGCCGCTGCCGCCTCTTCTGCCTCTGCCTTTCAAGGCAAACAGCAAGATGAGCCGGTCACGGCTAAGGAACACGAGCAGAAGCGATGATGCTCGTGTAGATTGCACTTACACAGTATCCTACATAGATTAACTTGAAACATGCTCTAACGGGGATATGTATGCACCGAGTATGGGATCATTCAGCATGGGATCATTCAGCATGTCTGGGTGGTGATGGATCCTAAGCACTTGATTCAGGCAGAGCACCACGTTCGACTCCACACGCATGCTATGCTAGTATCGACGACTTCTCACGAATCGCAGCTTTCGGCACGATTGCTTCTTACCAAGCCTCGACATCAGACAGGTTCTGTCATTAAATCATTCGGCCGGTCTGCGACACCACTTTGGCTCGCGCTGTTTATCGTCAAGATCGTCAAGCTAGTCTGCCGTAACAAGTTGAATCGGGAAAGGGTCTGATTCACTAATAGAACACGAATGATATTCATCACACCGGCCCTTCCTGGATCAAGGTCAAACGGTGTTCTTTGAAAGATAAGACATCGAGGACAATGGCCGAGGTCCTCTCGCACGGCAATTTGTAAAAATGTGGCCATGTCATGGCTTGCACCATTGACTGACAGCCCGGGGAGTCCCATACTCTCGCCAGCATTTTCAAGAAGAGGCTTACTCCGACAGCCGCTCGCTGACGCCTTCGCAGAGAATCCGCAAAATATTCCACCACCTACGCAGGATGGCGCCATCAACGATGACAGCCTCAACTCTAGCACGCACTCAACATATTCATCCCCGAAAGGTCCCAATTTCAGAGGTGTTAGTAAGGCGAAGCAAACTATCGCTGCTCTTTGTTCACATGCTGGCGGGTCCACCTGCAGAAAAGGAAGGGATCGAGCATATTCATAACCGAGACGTGCCAGGGAGAAAATGTTGTGCATCATTGGCGGCACTGCCTGCAATCGACGCAGGAAAGCGACTTAACCTACCACCAGAATCAGCAGAAGCGAGGCCGGGAGAATTTCACCACAGACGACTACGGACTGAGATGAGGAAGTGTACCGGCTATTGTCGTCATGACAACTGCAAATTCTCCTCCGAGACTATGTGTACCTCTGCTTGCAGCTGCTCGCTCTGGCCCTAGACCACAAATTATGATCTGCTTCATCATCACTGACCACGACCTGCATTACGCTGGCGCTCAGGACCGACATCAGCTTCTAGTCGTTTCCGCAGCACATTCACATCTGTAACTTGTCGACTCAAATGCAAAGATGACGTGGACGCGGATCATCCGAGTTAGTTCGAGAAGCACTGTTGAAAATTTCCGCACTATCACGGATCGATTCGCACAACAGCAGCTACAGAATGGTTTCTTTGTGAACCAGCTACCAGGGACGCTTCTTGAGTAATATCACGAACCCGGCAGGTGTCCCGCTGGATACGTCAAGCGATCAGGCGGCGCAGCGTGCGTACCAAGCTGTCCTGCCAACATAGTCTGATTCAGCGCAACATGACGATTTCCTACTGTGCTCGAGCGACTCTTTGGCGCAGGCACTAACGACCCCGAAACATGGGCGGCCACGAGCCCAGGGAAGATCATTCGAGGATGCAGTGAGGAGGGAGGTGTTGATGCCAATACAGCAATTCTTCAATGGCAAGGGTAGTATCTTTGCCAACGACTGGGTGCCGACACTATGACAGGGATCTCGCTGAGGCTTCAGGCAGTCAGGCTGCATATCTTGCGAAAGGATTTCATGGCTGCTGTGCAGTCGCAACACCCGATCTTGAAAGATGCCTTGGCGTGATGGGTGATGCAGTGGATATTCGCGCGCACTAGTGATGTCTGCATCATGAGCCGGCGAGCGATGGTGCTCCTGGACTGGTGGCCATCGGGCTGAGGAGCAGAGTACTACCGAGCAGGATCTAAGGGGTGGGGAATAGGATGATGAGGAGATGCATGGTGAGGAGATGGATGGTGAGGAGACGCATGGCGAGGAAACGCATGGAGAGGTGATGCGGGGTGAGAGATGCATGGGGAGGAGATGCATAGGGAGGAGATGCATGCGGAGGAGATGCATGCGGAGGAGATGCATGGTAAGAAATGCATTAGGAGGAGATGCACGTTAGGGCCGATTACCGACTCGAGGCGGAAGAAGACAAGGACGAAGTCCTGGCAAGCGAGGACTATCAGAGCCTCAGGGCTGAACAAGGAATCGACGCTGAAGTTCCCGTTACCCTACCCATGTGTCTCCCCCTCCGATTACGGACACAAAGCAGTGTAGACAGCAACAGTTTGCCACAAAGCACTGACACAATGCGTTGGACGAGCGGACCAAGGCGCTCCAGCAGACCTTGCGCTAGCAGACCTCACCACACTGCCCACAGGCTCCGCTCACAGCCTGCGGTACGGCTTCCGGTCAACGTACTTGAGCAGCTCCAGGGTCCTGCATCTCGGCTGGGACTGTACCACAGGCGACGAGCAGGAGCCACGGTCAATTCTCTGCCACGTCTACGACATGACACCGCGCAGGAGCACCGATTCAGGAGCACCGATCTAGGAGTACTACATCCGAAATGATGACTGTCCGACAGCAACGTTCTGCCATCCAAAACATGGTAGCAAAACTCAGCTAAACGCTGCCCCACGACGGCACCACAACAGGCGAGCTGGAAAAAAAAACGAAAACAAAAACGTACAGCAATGGGTATTCCCACGTCGTCACCGACCGCAGTACTAATCCATCGGTTAAAAGCTTAAGTACAGGAGAGCGGACGGGATCCTCTGTTTTCTTCTACCTGTGGCCGTACGTATCATACAAGCTATCACCAAATGTTTATACTCTTATTTCCGAGAAAAAGAGCGTCAGCTTGTTAAGCCATAACATGTAGACTTCTAGTAGAAAGAACTAGCAGACAGTAATGTAGCGTGTAGGTATGTAACAGTGTCTTGCTACAAACTTGTTGTTCCTTAACTGCCCTATAGCATCTTATAGTCGCACCTTACTATATGTAATTCAGAGCATGTATGTAGTTATCAAGTAACTTCTAAACTTTTAACTTTCGGACTTTAGGCCTCTATACCTTCTTGCATCTATAACACTATTAATATTATGTTAATTCATATGTGTAGTACCTTAAAATGATGCTACAACCTTCTATAATTACATAGGAATCATAGTAGGAGCAGATTATCAAATAGGTAGAGGCTAGCAAGACATAAGATAAGATAGTAGAAGAAATAGAGAGAGCCATATAGGTTTCTCTTACTCGTAGGACACTTGCGGAGTAATTAGCAAGATAGGGCATTACAAGCAAGTATATAAATATACTAGTAAATTAGGGCATAGAGTGTCATAAGGGTAGGTACTAATAGCAGGAAGGGGATCAGGTGTTAGACTTATAGAGCTATGAAGAATATCAATAATAGTAGTTAACCTTGTAACTAACTCTCCTCTAAGCAAGAGAGGATTAAATTAAGATTAAGCATGAAGCTCCTAACTGCCTATCCTAAAGCTATCCCTATATACTAGAGAGACAGAGCAGCTCTGTTAGATCTGTTAACAGACCTAATAGATCTATGTCTATAGATCTGTAGACTAACCCTATAGATCTAAGGGTCTGTTATCCTATGACAGATCCCTTCTCCCCTAGAGGCCTATAGATCTGTAGACTAACCCTACAGATCTAGGGATCTATCCTTACATAATAGATCCTTTCTCCTATAACTATGCTTATAACTTATAGTACTCTTATGACTATACTATGACTTATAGCACTTAGGACCCTTATAATCCTGTAACTCATAGTACTCCTAACACTCATGACACTATCCTCCTCTTAGCCTAGCTTGTCCCTAAGCTACCTTATTAGTACAGGGTTTCTCTTGTTATTTCCTTTTATGCTATAATGTCTTCTCTTTCTACATTACTGCCTTATGTCATCCTAGACACTAACGCCCCTTTAACATAGAAACGTAAATGCCACGTAAATCGAATCTATCGTTAGGGCTAGGACAGCATAAAGTCCTGTACTTAGTGTCAAGAGTTAAAGCTCGTTTGTTAGGTACACATTTCCTTAGGGAAATGTTTGTAATGTTACTTTAGTAATTATCGAAGTTGCGACGCGAAGGTAACAGAGGTCGAATAGAAGAAGTTAGGCGATTAGCAGAAAAGACTAATTACTAATCTCGATTATGTAAAGGCGGTCCTAGCTAAGGCTTCGTAGAAGATAATAGAGGCGCATGCAAAGGAGATATGTCTTCGAAAATAGTTAGATGTATTTAACTAGGAGGTCGAGGATAGTCGCGCTCTTAAGGAGCGTGAGATCAGGGAGGATGAGGCTAAGGAACAGGCTCTCTTACAGGCTAGGTTTCTTCTTAACCTAGATCCTTTAGTAGGTCTTACTCTTAGTCCTACGACATAGAGCGTAATAGAGGGTTTCGCTAACGCCTCATATTAGGGTTTCCTGGATGGCGTGATAGCCGAGCTGATCGACAGCGTCCCGTAGGAGTCTAGTCGTGGCTTAGGATCTTCTTCCTAGGTTCGTTCCTTTCTCGAAACTTCGTATCTTTTGCTAATAGTTTCGCAGATGTTCTAGGGGTTCCTAGGTGTTCTTAGTACTCCTATATCCTTCCTATTTTACTAAGTACTCTTGCTGTCCGTCCTGCTAGCGAGTGTCGACAATCTTCTTAACAGTGTATTCGGGTTCTTCTACTTCAGGGTTAAGTAGTAAGGGTTCTATTTGCAGTGCGGCGTCTAGCGCTACTTGTTCTAGTAGAGAGACATAGAACACAGGGTGTATTCTCATCTGCTTAGGTAGCTATAACTTAAAATTAACTAGTCCTTTCTTGGCCTTAATCCTAAATAGTCCTAGTTTTATAGCGTCTAGTTTTTTACTTGGCTTGTCTAATTTGATATGACAGCAGAGGAGATACACCTTGTCCCCCTCCTTTAGAATTAGTCCCTTAATTCTCTTACGATTCAGATACTATGCCATGTTCTGCTAATAGAACTGCAGGTCGAGTCGTGCTTCTGTTTGTAGTTAGCGTAGATGTTCTACTCGTCCGAGTGCTACTAGGTTCAGATTACTAGCTAAGACATTCGGAATGTCTTCTATAGCTGATCTTTATGCCATCTGAAATAGCGAGAGTCCTGTCGACTCTGCTAGCGTACTATTATACACGAGCTATGCTATTAGTAACAACTCTACCTAGTTGTTCTAGTCCCTATTCACATAGGATCGAAGGTACTATTCTAACGTTTAATTTAGACGTTCTGTCTGTCTATCTGTCTAAGGGTAGAAGGAAGTACTTAGTCGATGTTTAACCTAGAACTGTCTCATTAGGGCTCTCTAAAAGTTAGAGGTAAACACGGATCCTCGATCTGTTACTAGGTCCTATAGCATGCCATGTAGTACTACTACCTATTTAATGAAGACATGCGCGATATCTTTAGTCTTAAAGTCTTCGCGGTACAGGATAAACTTCCTGAACTTAGTAAATCGGTCGACTACTACTATGATCCTATCGAAGAACTCATTAGTAGCAGGTTCTCTCGACTAAGGTAGTTTGACGATAAAGTCTATGGCGAGCGATTCCTATAGCCGTTAAGGTACCTTAAGTAGTCGTAGTAGCCTATACAGTTTATGACAGTCATGCTTACTTCGTTAGCAAGTTACATATTAACAGACGTAGTCCTCGATTGCCTTGCCTATCCTAGGGAAATAATATTCTTGTCAGAGAATTTGCTTCATTTTAGACACTCCCGGGTGTCCTGCCTAAGGTATGTTATGTTAGAGGCGTAGTAGTTCTGATTGTAAAGACGTTAGCATATATACTAATCCTTAAAACAGAAGGATTCTGTCTTCGTCTTCCTAATCCTCCTGTCTATTAATGTCGTTACGGACAGCGAGTGCAGTTAGGTTATAGACTAGCGCTTTCTTTAGGTCGTCCTGAAATTTACTAGTCTATGTGATAGTCATGGCTACGAGTTAGTTAACTCCTAGCGTGCTATCGCTATTTTCCTAGAGAATAGCATGTTTCTCCTACTTTACGCCCTTCATGTAGTCTGTCTAGCGGCTAAGTGCATTAGCGTGTGCGTTATCGGTCCCCTTACGATAGACGATCTTGTAGTTAAAACTAGAGAGCTCCTTACTCTACCGAACCTGTCGTTAGTTTAACTCTTTCGTTGTTGTAAAGTATCGCAAGTTCTCATAGTCTGTGTAGACCGTAACCTAGTGCTTAGAACCTTCTTAGTAGACTCGCTAGGCCTTGTAGGCATCTACTATAGCTAGAGGTTCTTTGTCATAGACATCATAACAGAGTTTAGGTCTAGACAATTTCCTCGAGTAGTAGGCGACTAGCTGTAGTCGTCTACTCGGTCCTAGTTGACTTAAGCATGCCCTAAGTGCTACGTTAGAGGCATCTGTTTCGACTATAATAGGCTTATCCGGGTCAAATACAAGTAAGATTAGCTAATCTGTAAATTGTCGCTTGAGTTCCTTGAAGGCATTCCGTTAGGCGTCGTCCTATACGAATAGTGTATCCTTTGTTATAAGAGTCGAAAGTAGTGCCGTAATCTTCGAATAGTTTGCTACAAATCTTTAGTAGAAATTAGCGAATCTAAGGAAGGACTATACTTCCTTAACATTAGTTAGCGTAGGCTACTCTTTTACGACCTAGACTTTCTTAGTGTCTATCTTGATTCTATTCTATGCTACTACGTAGCTAAGGAATTGTACTTCCTGCTTATGAAACTCGCTCTTCTAAGGCTTAACCTTTAGCTAGTAATCCTAGAGTTTCTAAAGTACCTTACGCACGTAAGTCCTATGCTCTTTAATCGTCCGGGAGTAGACGAGGATGTCGTCTAGGTATACAACTACAAAGACGTCAAGGTACTCTCGTAGCACGTTATTAATAAATGCCTGCTATGTAGCTAGGGCATTTGTTAACCTAAATAGCATGACTATGTACTTGTAGTGTCCGAACCTAGTTTAGAACGTAGTCTTCTATTCTTCGCCTTCCTTAATTCGAATTCGGTTATACGCTCTAGGAATGTCAAACTTCGAGAACTATATTACTCCTTGCAGGTAGTCCTGCAATTCCGAGAGCAAAGGAAGCAGATAACTATTCTTTATTATGATGTTGTTTAATCTACGATAATCTACGCAGAGTCGCTAGTTATCTTCCCCCTTAGGCACAAACAGGATTAGATATCTAGCTAGGGACTACGACTCGCGGATGAAGCCTTTCTAGAGGTTGTCTTCTAGGTATTTCCGGAGAATCTCTAGTTTCGCTGCTAATAATAGGCGAACTGATTACTTCGTTAGTGTCTTGCTAGGGAGTAAGGGTATCCTGTAGTCCTACTCCTAGTGTTCTAGCAGAGCTTCTTAGTTAGGTTCTTCCTTAAAAAGAGTAGCGAACTCTTTATACTTATCGGGAACTATGAATTCGACCTTGACTTCCGATTATGTTGCTTTAACCTATAGGACATGTACTTCCTGTTCTAGATCCTTGATAGCGGCTACTATCTCGCTTGAAGTCATAGCACATATTTCGATCTTACCTAGTACGTTATGCACTATAGGTAGAGGTATCGATCTTAAGAGTTCTAGGAACTAGATCCTCTCATTCTTCTAGTTAAGATAGGGGTTAGCGTTTCTTAGCCATAGTAACCCTAGTACTACATCTGAGCCTAGTAACTCCGTGATGTCAAACTAGAGTGTCTCTTAGTAGCGTCCTATCCGCAGAGGCATTATCTCGGTCTCTTCGTTAACAACTCCTTAGTTGTACATGACTAGCTTTCTATTAATCGCTTGTAGCGAGAAAGCATTTGTCTTCGCCTGTAGCTTTATCCTAGCTGTCCTGGCGAACTTGGGCGTCATGAAGATTCTAGTACATCCTGAATCTATTAAGGCCCTAGCTAGCGTCTCGTTGATATGTACCTATACTCTAAGGTTGTTCGCGTATCTAGCGCTAATCGCGGCATATTGTTGTAGCCCTGTCTAGTCTGTCTATAGGTCTAATTCTAGCGGACCTCGTTGTTTCCCGAATAACTGTCTTCACGGACTAGTTTAGGGATCATGCGGTCTCGGCTTCTTCTCTAAGCGTTACCGTTTTCTGGCCTAAGAGGTCGTTCTCGCTCTTAGCCTCGCTATTCCTGCGCGTTTCTTGCGTACTCTATCTTTAAGTAGTAGACTCGGAGTCGTAGCGCTTGTGGAATCTGAATACCTTCGTAGGTTAGGTAGCCTCCCTAGGGCGTAAACTCTACCCCGAACAGTATAATTTCTTAGACAACTTTCTGATGCACGTGAGGTTAAGCTATAACTAGTAGTCTCCTTAGGTGTCGTCGCATATAGTCGGCTAGTTCGTTATACTAAAGCTAGTCGACATGTTATACTCTATTAATCCATGGGCAAGCCTAAGCCTACTAGTTCTGTATGATTCAGATAATATTGAGTCTAATGTCATGTAGCGGCATGGCCTATCGCTCTATGCTCTCGTCTTCCTCGGAATCAGGAATGACAGCTTCAACAAGCTCGTAGTTATTGTCTAAACCTTCTTCTTCTTCTTCTAGTTCCTATTGCCTTAGGACTATCGTACTAGAAGGTGTACCCCTTAGCGCATAGATCGACTATGCCTTGTTTTAGCTAGGGTACTATCCGGAACCATCTTTATCACTCATCTGAATTCGACAATTGTCGTCGTAGCACGCAGTCTAAGTAAGTACAGCATAGTCTAGTTCTTAAGTAGCAGCGGCCTTTTGCTTAGGTACCGTTACTATTACGCGAGCCTGCTCTGTCCTAGGTAGTTCCTGTCGTTACTTCTTCGCAAAACACTCGCAGGCAAAATGTCCTTTCTTTCTACAGTTGTAGCACTCGAGATTACTCTTGTCGAATAGCTTCTTCAGACTATTCTTAATAGGAGAGCCTTTCTGTAGCTTCCCTTAGGGTCTATTCTTCGGACGCCCCTTAGTCGCATCTAACTCCATAGGTTAGAGACTATAGTAATCGCTTTGCTATTTTAGTGCTAATCGTTAGACCTTATGGTTAGCCTGTGCTAGCTTGCGATTCCTATGTTGTCATTCTTACTGTCATTCCTAGATACGATTATTGATTCTAATCGCGAGATCGCTTATTTCCTTGAATGTCGTTAGCTAATCTCCTTAGGCAATTTCGTCTTTAACTGTCTCCTTTAGTCCCTAGTAGAACTAAGCGGCTAAAGCATTATCATTCTAGTCGACTTAAGCAGAGAGGGTCTAAAAGTCCGCGCGGTACTTAATAGCAGAACACTTCTGCTAAATTCCTAGGAGAGCTCTCTTAGCCTCTTGTTACTTATTACTAAGCCTAAAAGCTTCGCGTAATGCCTTAAACAAAGACTTGTCTAAGTTAAGAATCTCCCTAGTTGTCGTCTTCCTGGCTTTGACATTACTAACATAATCTAGATAATCTGTTAGATAAGGCTAGATGAACTTAAACGCTAGTCCCTTTAGGTAAGAGACAATGTATATCATTCGCTTATAATGTGTCATAAACTGTTCTGTATCCACGTTAAATGCTAACTAGCATTATAGGATAAAAGTTTCGACTTAAGATCGTTGTCCTATGAACTCTATAGGGCTTCCTATCTTAAAGCCGTTATTACTATGTCTATTCCCGGTAGTTGAACCTACAACAGATGCTAGAGCCATCTCGCTAAGGTAAATAGATTCGAGCTACTACGTAATTTGAGGTATAGTAGCAACTTGTTCTTATAGTGTTAGTTAACTATCGCTAGAAGTTAAACTAACAGTTAAAGAACTACTTAACATAGGCGTATGTTAATCGCTCGACAAGTCCCCTAATGCTTCCTTAGAAGTAGTGCTCAAAATGTCATAAGGGTAGGTACTAATAGTAGGAAGGGGATCAGGTGTTAGACTCGCAGAGCTGTAAAGAATATCGACAATGGCAGTTAACCTTGTAACTAACTCTCCTCTAAGCAAGAGAGGATTAAATTAAGATTAAGCACGAAGCTCCTAACTACCTATCCTGAAGCTATCCCTATATACTAGAGAGACAGAGTAGCTCTGTTAGATCTGTTAATAGACCTAACAGATCCATGTCTGTAGATCTGTCATCCTATGACAGATCCCTTCTCTCCTGCAGGCCTGTAGATCTGTAGACTAACCCTACAGATCCGGGGATCTGTCCTTATGTGACAGATCCTTTCTCCTATGACTATGCTTATGACTTATAGTACTCCTATGACTATACTATGACTCATAGCACTTAGGACCCTCATGATCCTGTGACTTATAGTACTGCTAACACTCATGACATAGAGGTAGTAGTAGACAATAAGATTGTAACTATGTTCTACTAGTATTGACTTACTAATAAGGCTATGCTAGAGTAGCTACAGGCGCTTAGATATGACGTACATAACAAGCATATAGTTAAGCGGCATTGTCTAGCGCTTAGCTTAAAGAAGTAATAGGATACTAGTATAGCTAAGCTAAAGGAAGCAGAGCTTAAAGCGCTAGTACAAGAAGAGTTTAAAGCTAGCAGAGTGTTAAATTATAGTAGAGGCTATCTATATACGTACTTTTGTAACAAGTACAGGATAGTAGGAAGGTATAAGCCTAAAATCGTAGTGTCTATGTAGCTATTCGCGGCTAATTCGTGATTATCTAGGGACTACCTCTTCGAGACTACCCGCTATGTTAACCTACACTATATTCTCGCTTGTAGCTCTTGTCAGACAACTGTTAAACGAGGCGTTATGTTAGCCGTAGACTAAATTAGGCCTAGTTAATTAATGCTTACTACAAGCTTAAAGCGTTTAGTATTAGTATTTACGCTACTATTAATATAAAGGGCGTACCCTTAGGATATAGCACAGGTAGCGCCTATGCGGTCCCGCCTACCTTAGCGTACTACAGTGTCCTTACGCTTATCGCTAGACTCTAGATAGACTCTTTCTTCCTCTGTCAAACTTGTTAAATACTACGACGAACTCTAGTATACATGCAGCTTGCCTGTAACATTAAGATCGACTATTTCATTAGACAGGAAGGATACTAACGCCCCTATGCAGGGCGCCGCGGCAGAGAAGCTAGAGAGAAAAGCCCCTTAGCAGCTAACTTACGCTAAACTTGTTGTAGCCCTTAAGCAGGTATACGCGAGGCAAGAGAAGATAGAGGGCGCCCTATTACAGGCGTACTCTAATTTAAAGGATGCGGAACGACATGCCTTAGTAACGTAGAACGAAGCACAGAGCGAGTTAGTAAGGGCCCTACTCTAGTCCCTGCAGGCGTCCTTAGACTCTAGCTCTACACGAGGAATAGCAGGACCTAGGGAATTAAAGCCTCCTTCCTAGGATAGAGAGGCAGACACTTTCTAAGACTACCTCCTTAGGCTCTAGAGCTCTTATAAGGTTCGCTCTATAGCAAAACCCTCTTTCTCTATAGACTACTATTAGGACGCTATATACAATACGCTCCTGAAGCGCCAGAGGGCCTATATGCAATACTTCTAGGAGAAAGCCCTAAAAGGAAAGGCGCCTAAGGTTTTTTTTGCGTAACTTGACAAAGTATTTGCAGATAGTAACGAGAAAGCGAAGGCCTTAGAAGAGCTAACGAGCCTGCGCTATATAGTAGGCTAACTATAGCACAAACACTAGCTAGAATTCGACAGACTCCTCTTATGCGTAGGGAGGGACGCGTAGGCTAACGACACAAAGATTAGCTACCTTAAGAGCACGTTCTTAAATCCTACTAGGACCTACATAATCTCTATGCTAAAAATAGAGGACTATAAAGCGTTTACTAAGGAAGTTAAGAGAATCATGACAAACTACAAGATGACTGACTAATTCAAAGTAGCGAACAGAAGGTAGTTAAAGGACAAGACGAAGGACTCTATGACTACTATAACAGTTACTACGCATGTCTAACTATAGTCTAGCGGACTACGCCTTAATGCTAACAGAGACACTATTATAGCTCCTACCTAAACAGGTAGAGCCCGCGCCAGAACGCGTAGAGGCCGGTCTAGTTAAGGCGTAGGAGGGAAGTAGAGGGCAAAGTAGGTAGACATAGCTAAAAGAGAGAGAAGGTATAAGTACAAGCTCTGCTTCTGTTACGGAGCGTCCGGACACTATATTAGCGACTACCCCTACGCCCCTATAGTCTAACCTACCTCCATTAATGCAACGACATCCCTCCTGCTACTAGAGGACGACCTCGACTCGCTAGAGCCTAACCGCTCTAACGCGGGGAAAGAGTAACTCTCGCCCGAAGTTAGGGGCTAAGAGTAGATAACGTACTAGCAAAAGACTAGGAGAAGGTAAAAGGGAGAATAAACGGGAACCTCATATATACAGATAGAGTCCTTGAATATTCTCTTAGAACATTAGCTCTTATTAATGAAGGGTACTAGTACTACGCTACAATTAACGGAGCCCTTGCGAAAGATCTTAGACTAAAGTAGGCAAGTTGCGAGTCCTACGCATTAAGTAGAGCGGCCTCGGCTATGTAGAGCTCGAGTGTCAAAGGAGTAGCTAGGCTCTAGATAGAAGTAGCAGGGCTCTGTTAGACAGTTTACGCGTATGTCGTAAGTAGCCTTGCCTTCTCGCTGATTCTAGGTAACCCCTAGAAGGCGCATAATAAGATCTAGACTACGCCTAAAGAACGACGGTACTATCACGGAAAGGCAGAGAAATAGGTAGACAAAAGGCGTCGCTACCTAGAGTATAACGACTCTAGTATGTTTACAAGTCTCGCTGTAACTATCTCATTAGAAATCGACGAAAGTCTTAGGAAGCAGGTCGCCTCTAAGACTAGCACCTTCACGACCTTAGTAGCGGCCGCGATAACTAAGGATATCAAGAAGGCCTTAAAGAAGAAAGACTACCCTATAAGGGAGGAGCTTGAATCTTAACTCCCCCTAGAGGTTCGCGACCTAGCCCTGTTGTTTTGTTACTAGGAAGCGGAGAAGCTCGCTCCCTACTAAGAGGGCGTAGATTACTACATCAAACTCCGCGAACAACCGGACAGGTCCCTCCTAGCCTTGCCCTAGGGCCCGCTGTATTCGATGTCGCAAGAAGAGCTACTTGTCGTCAGGAAATCACTAGACAAGCTGCTATCGAAAGGATATATACGACCTACTAGCTTAGAAGCTACGGCCCCTATGCTTTTCGTACGGAAGCCTAGTAGAGAACTACAGTTTTACTATAACTACTACGCCCTTAACATGATCACGAAGCAGGACTGCTACCCCCTCCTGCTTATCCTAGAGACCCTAAGAAACATGTTAGAAGCTACGTAGCTTACGAAGGTTGACGTTATAGCGGCATTTTATCAGATAGGAATAGCCCTAGGCTATAAGTATAAAACGGTGTTCCGCACGAGGTTTAGTTCCTTCGAATAGCTCGTGTGTCTATTTAGTCTGTCTAGGGTACTAGCTACTTTCTAATAGTATACTAACACCTTGTTACAAGAGTACGTAGACGACTTCGCTTCTACGTACATAGACAATGTCGTCATCTACTCGAACGGCTTACGTAAAGACTACTTCTAGAAGGTTAGGATAGTACTGTAGAAGCTCTAGGACAGAGGCCTGTACCTCGACCCCTCGAAGAGCGAATTCGCCTAGAAGAAAGTCAGGTACCTAGGGTTTATCGTCTAGGCTAATAGAAAAGGCGTTAGACTAGACCTAGAGAAGGTAGAAGCTATTAGGAACTAGCAGGCCCCTAAGACGCAGAAAGAGGTAAGGCGCTTTCTCGGGTTTGCTAACTACTACTAGATGTTCATCCTAAACTACTCGAAGATTGCCGGCCCTCTAACGGCTCTTACTAGTAAAGGAACGCCGTTTTCCTAGGGAGAAGCGGAGGAGGCGGCCTTTAAGCGGATAAAGACAAAGTTCTACTAGGTACTAGTGCTTTCCTACTAGGACCCTAGGCTCCTACGTACCTCGAGACTAACTGTAGCGGGTTTGTACTAGGAGGCGTACTTATCCAAGAAAAAGACAGAGTCCGCTAACCTGTAGGCTTCTACTTATAGAAACTAAATAAGGCGGAAATTAACTATAACATCTATAACAAGTAGATGCTAGTAGTAGTCTCCTGTCTAAAGTACTAGGCACCTAAGCTAAGAGCCTATAGGCCCTTTACTATTTAGACAGACTATAAGAACCTCGAGTACTTCATGGTTAAGAGGCAGCTATTAGAGCGCCAGATAAGATAGTACGAGACCCTAGCGAGATTCTAGTTCTCTATTATGTATTGCCTAGGCACTAAGGGCATTATACTAGACGCCCTGTCGAGAAGGGAACAGGATACCCTTAGAGAGAATGACAAGTAGTCGCGGTATAGGAGATTCCTTAACCTAGACTAAGTAATCGACTAGCCGGAGCCCGGTTAAGTATTAACAGAGTAGGCTGTTACCTAGCTACTCGCTACTATATTTAGCGGAGAGAACGGACCCTATATACTAGACCCTAGAAGGACCTCTAAGGGAACCGCTAGCCTATTCTAGGACGAAGAGCTAAACAGCCTTTAGTCTATGACAGTAGAAGAGGACACGACCTACCTCGTAGTCCGCCAGGCTATTTAGGACAGAGCGCGTACGCTTCTAGCAGAAGTTAGGCTCAAAGTCTAAGCAGGCGACTACATAGTAGATACAGACGGCCTTTTATGACACTAGGGAAAGCTTTAGGTCCTAGGGGCGCTAGCGACACTAGAGTCCGAATATAACAGCTTAGATCCTAAGACTAGGCAACTTAATGTCCTGAGGACTAAGCTTATCTAGTCTATGCATAACTCCGCGATCTACGGACACCCTAGTAGGGACACTATAGCGTCTATTCTAGGACGTGATTTCTACTAGCCCCTATAGTCGAGGCACGTATAGCAGTTCCTCCGTAACTGTAACTACTACAGACGAAACAACGTCTCGAAAACCTAACCCCTAAGTAGTACGAAGTACAAAGAGTAGACCGAGTAGAGCTAAGTTAGCTAAGTAAGTGCTAGTAGTATACTAGCAGTATCTTACTAGCTTGGCCTACTTGGCCCTACTCCTAGTCACTCGATTTACAGGCTCCTTGGCCTTCCTACTTATGCCTACTTGTAGGCATGCTTATTTAACGGCTTTCTACTCGATCGCTACTTACCTACACTCGTATGCTCCTCTAACATGTACGTCTACTTAGCCCTACTCCTAGCCCTGCGATCTAGCGACAGGCATTACTACTAAGTGTTAGCGATATGTAGTAGTTAGAACACGTACTACTACAGCCGCTTGCCTATAGTAATTAGCTACTATTCTAATACGTAGTCTATAATAGGCTAAAGAACAGGAAACAGCATTGTTCTTAGGGTGTCGATATTAAATATAGGCCCTCTTAACTCACGAGCTTAGCTTGTTTGTCACAAAATACACCGTTTTGTCTACTGCCGAATAAACAATCGAAACAGACCCCTAGGCTGTCTACATCTTATCCCTATGTCATCTACACTGTTACTATAGCCTATACTACAATCTGCGTAAGCCCCCCTTATAACGGGGTAGAAAGCTTGCTAACTACTCCCTTCTTCCTACTACAATGCTCGTGAATGAAACTTGTCTTTAGACTGCTGTCCCCCTTACATAGCTCGTTTATTACACTAGCTACTACGCTGCTATCTCTGCGCTATAGGCAGTCTCTAAAGCCTTCTATAGTTAACAGCTGTAGCTTGTAAGTCGTCTACATCCTCCTATGCCTTTCCTTATACGCTTAGAGGCGCATCTAGTCCGCAAACTATTCGACAATCTTGTCTTCGACCTCTACGCTCTCTAACATTCCCTTATACTTCTTGACTACTAGAAACTAAAGTCGAGGCAGCTAAGTAGCTATAACAGTCATGTAGAGTACAAACTGCTTAGACTACACGAAACTGCAGAGGTCCGCGTTAATGTTATCTGAATTCTAGTAAATATATACATACCTACCTACTATGTTAGTAGTAGCTAAGTAGCTACTACGACTAAAATATGCTAATGTCAAATCACATCTACCTACTATTACTATATCAAATTAACAGGGACTATAGCTCTTACTAGTATACTAGTCTTATAGGAGCTAAGAAACAAGTAAACTATAAGTAATACTATCTCTGCTAGCTTGCCAGACTTCAGGAAACACGGCTAGATCCCCCTTTAGAATACTACTATGTCTCTACACCCGCCTGCTTACTAGCCTACTATAGCCTTAGAAACATGTGTCGAGATACACATATGCACTTGTTAGCGCATCTCGTTCCTCTGCACGTAGTACTAGATAATAAACAGCTTGTTTATTATGCTATTTATAGTAGCTAAGTTGTTATAAGCTCCTACAATGACGTCGCTAAATTCGCCCTATAGACGCTGTCTAAACCATAGAGAGAACTCGTCGTATAATGGCTCTATGTTATATGTATTCTATAGGCCTTAGTAGAATGCCTAGGTATACTAGTCTTCTGTCTTGTACTTGACATTAACCTTCTTTTAGCCTGACTGATTAGCGTCTTCTGTCTTCATCATAATGAAGATGACCTTCCTATTCCTTTTGCTCCTAAACACACGGACCCCCCTAAAACTCATCTAAGGGGCGTTAGGGGTCCTATTGTAACTAACGACAGTTAGCCCGCTAAAGAAAAGCTTATGTACACCTAGCGGTCTAGTAAGTAGTACTCCGAATACCTTGTTCGTAATTAGGGGTAGTATACTATTAGCCCGCTCCCTTGTCGCGCAACTCGCTATGTCCTCCCCTTTAAAGATCTTCTTAAACAGCAACATTTTGACGCGTCTAGTAAACATGAAGTTAGTAACTAGTCGTCATATCTTAGGGTTAACTGCATACTGATTCCTATTCTAGGTTAGCCGCTTAGTGTAGCTGTCCTTGTAGTTGTTATGCTAGTTAATTATCTAGCAATTCTTGCTATAGTAGGCTACTACCTAACATGGGCACTTCTTGAGCAGGCTGTCGATGCTATAATTAGCGCATTAAGCGACTATGCTAGCTATTATCTTGAATAGTAAGATAGAGGGTTGATTAATGTTACTACTACTTGTGTGTATTAGGCAAGTCTTCGAAGTTAGTTAATGTCATTAGTAAAGAGTTAAGGTAGAAGAGTAGTAGTAGATATAGATATCTCTTACTAAGTGCATGTACTACTACCTAGCTAGCGCAAATGAGGCCGTCGTAACTGCCGTCTAGATTAGTTAGCTGCTACATGCCGCTATGTGCTACATATAGGTAGTTATGCGCTCTTAACAAAGAAGTAGCAACTATGGTAACATATATCCTATGCAGCTGTATCTGCCGAGTATACATGCTACTGTCAAGCTAGCGTTAGTGTAACTATGTCGTAGTTGCTACTATTCCTAATGCCTCTGTATAGTAGTAGATAAGGTCCGTAGGTCGCAACTACGAGGATCAATTTTTACTGCCTTTTAAGGCAGAATCGCCTGATATCGTGCCTTCTTCATTTAGTTATGTGCCTAGGTAGTAGTGTGTGATATTTAACCGAATCTGTGACAGCGTTACGTGCCTTCTGTTTCTAGCCATATCTCAGGTAGTAGCGTCATGTGCCTTCTATTTCTAGTCATTTCTCAGGCAGAAGCTAATGATGTGACAATGTAACGTGTACGGTTAGCGACTATGTAGAGCACATAACCTATAGCTACTAAAATACAAAAGAAGCTTAGTACTTCGAACTTCTTTCTTTTAAATAACTACCTTATCTAGTACTTGGCTTCTTCTTTAGCATCTATATAGATACTAGCATACTAACAATACTATAGCATGTAAGCATTATATGCTTGTATAACAAGACTATGTACTAACATGCTAGTAGATTCCGAACCTACTATGTTAACTAATCTGACCCTAGACCTAGAGCTAGCGATTAGTATAGGTTCTAAGCACACTAAGTTCACGGCCGACTATGTCCGCGATACTATCTAGGCATCAGAAGCCGCCGTCGCGCTACAGAAGGTATATCCGGACTTTAATGCCTACAAGGATCTTGTTAACTACGCCCCTTAGGTAGAGCATTAAGCTAGGCACAAGGTACTCGACGTCGCGTGCGGCGGTAGCCTAATTAGGCTCCTAGCAAGTGCAAAGCTAGCTACGCTAGATAGTATATACTTCCTAGACTTCTGTGCTAAGATGCTAGATAAGAGCTAGTAGTATATGTTATAGCTAGGCCTTAGAGGTAATACTGTTACTAACTAATCTCTAGTACTATGTAGGACTACTAGAGAAGCGTAGACTCGTAGCGCTTCATCTAGGCGAGGCTTAGTCGTACCCCTATAGCCCGTATCAAGCAGGCTACTAGATGCCCTAACAGCTTTTAGATAGTATTTGCAAAGGGCGTGCTAGAGATGTTCGAGCTATAGGTCTATTCGGGGCTTATCTACTAGCTACGCGAGCTAGTTAGTGACAACGGCTAGCTAATCTTAGATTACAAGGAGCCTGCTCCTAGCTAGCAGCTACTCTTGCACTAACTAAGCGAGGCTACTTCTATGGCCTATTAAGAGTACACTATAAGAGACTAGGCCTTATTACTATTGCGCATTCAGAATGTTTAGTACCTTGCCCTACTAAGTCCTAGCTTTAACTGTCTAATCACGTAGTACACCATGATTACTAGCTAGGACGAATTAGCGAGGGCGCGGAGATCTATGCTTGCTTTCTTCGCTAAGCCTAGTATAGCAAGTAAGGTGTCAGGACTGCCTCCGCACATCCCTACAGAATCTACCTACTAACTTACTAGCCCTGACTAGCCTAGCAGGGCGCAATCCGGCTAGGGTCGTCCCTATTAGGGCCCGGGCTGCCCGGGCCTGCCTGGCCTAGGCATAGTAAGGGGACTCCTCGATCCCCCTAACTCATCCTACTTCCTTCTCTATCGATTCGAGTAGTCCTACTATATACCTACAGCCTGTACTTTGGCTAGCCTGCGTTAGTCCTGTTACTTTACACGCGAATCGATCCTACTAAGTATAACAGGCATCGTATAGCAATGACGACTACAAGAAGTAGTGCTGCTAGCGCTAATAGTAAGCAAGGGAGCATAGGCTCTACACTACCTAGCGAAAGTGGCGTAGCTAGTAACCGACTAGACCCTCTAGGGCCAGACGACAGCGCTTAGGGCGTAGGTCTTGAAAACCAGCTTAAGGCTGAAGACAGTAGGGGCCGTTTAACCCTTTCTAGCGAGTAGAGCTAACAGTAATAGTAGATCGCGAACTAGAGGGGTCTAGATTAGGAGCGAAGCTTCAAGGGGACGAAGCTAGGCTCCGAGTTATAGAGCAGAAGCTTAAACTAGCCCGAGCAGAACGAGAGCTCCGCTAGTTGCAGGCAGAACTGTCTAGTTCGGACTAGTATGGCTAGCCTAGGCGGGGAGGGCCTAAATATGCTAAACCTAAGGTCTTCGACAGGCGTACGAGGCTTGTTATAACGAATAGGTACGTTCTATGGAGCGCGAGTTCTAGCGGCACCTAGGTCTCTAGGGCTAGGAGCACTAGAAGGTAGATATAGCCGCTAGCTACATAGGTAGCAACTAAAACGAATACTAGGACATCTAGGTCTAATCGGAGCGTTAGGCCCGCAAGAGCGCTACCCTATACCCTGACAACAACCTATAGGGCCTAGACTAGGCTACTATGAAGGATGTCATGCTTAACTCTATAGGCCGACTAGCCGAGAGGCGACAAGTAGCCTTCGACACCTTGAAGAAGCTGCAGCAAGGCACGATGTCTCTAAGTTAGCTCCTAGTAGAGATGAAGTCGCACTAGGCTGAGATCGAAGAGGACTAGCCCGCTATGTAGATAGCCTCCTTCGTGTCCTGCTTGAACGCAGACTTAAAGAGGGCTATACAGTCTGACTAACAACTGCCCGCCACATTAATAGAGGCGGAGGACAGGGCTAGTCAGAGCTAGCAGCTAGGCGTTAGTCGGCTATCTAGGCCCCCTACACTAAAGCCTAGTTAGTAGGCCCCCCGGAGCTAAAGGAGGAGGACATCTAATAGCAGCAGGTCCCGGGATAGCAAACCGCGGCGTAAGCGTACCCTAGAGCGGCCTAGCTCGGGCTAGCCTGCGTCGATCCCGTCTAGGAAGACTACGTCGTAGATAGCTAAGCTCGAATGCCGTTAGTGCAAGCAGATTAGGCATATCGAGAGGTATTGCAAGCTGCCTGCAGAAGGAGCGGTAGCGTAGGAAAAACTCGGGGCTAGCCTAGCGAGCTCTAAGCCGTAGCTAGCTACGTCTACTATACTAAGGAGCAGAGGCGGGTAGCGGAGCCTAGGTATAGGCGTAAGGGTACCTACTACCGCCTGCTTCGAGTTAGGGCTACTATTCGAGGCCTACTTGGCGAGCGACAGGTTAGGGCGCTACTAGACAGCGGCGCATAGGACAACTTCGTCGACAGCTGACTTACTAAGGAGGTTAGACTAGAAGTTACAGGCCCCCTAGCGGAGGAATACGCTAGGCTAAACGGCTAGCGCCTTAGAGTAACTAGTAGTAGCCCTATATAGCTCTAAATCTGCAACAGTATAGGCTAGCTAAGGGGCACTTTAGACTAGTTTTAACATGGTAACATCTATGGCGCTAATATAGTCCTAGGCTAGCCATAGCTAGAGAAGTTTAACCTGTCTATTAACTTCGCGACTAGGCAGATGCGCTAGCGGGGCCATAAAGGCAGGCGACGTAAACAGGTCCGCATAGCATAGGCCTGTAAGTACCTAGTAGACGTAAGGGACCCTGATACTCTTACCTTCGTCATGTTAGTAGCGCCTATAGCTAGTGTGGTCTAGGATAGGCCAAGTAAGCTCAGGCCGGAGTATTCTGACCTCTAGGAGGCCTTCTCGGAAGACGCTGCTACGGAACTAGCCCTACATAGGCCTCACGACTTATCTATCGATCTAGTTAAGGGCAGTTAGCCGCTATAGGGCCTATTATACCCCCTGTCTTAGGCAGAACTAGAGGTTCTGCGTGAGTACCTCTGCAAGTACCTCGAACTTAGGTAGATTAGGCTATCGAAGTCTCCTGCTAGTGTAGGTATCCTCTTTGCGAAAAAGAAGGATAGTACCCTACGACTCTACGTTAATTACTAGGCCCTTAATGCCCTTACAGTCAAGAACCGCTACCTACTCCTACTAATTCAGGAATCCTTGAACTAGCTTGCTACTAGGAAGATCTTCACGAAGATAGATATACAGGATACATATTACCATGTACAGATCAGAGAGGGTAACAAGTAGAAGACTACATTCCGGACTAGATACAGCTACTTTAAATACACTATTATGCCTTTTAGGCTGTCTAACGCCCCCGCTTAGTTCTAGGCTTACATGAACCATGCCTTAGCGGACTTGCTTGACACAATCTGTGTCGTATATCTAGACAATATGCTTATCTTCTCCTAGGAGGAGTTAGAGCATGTCTGCTACATGCGTACTGTCCTAGAACGGCTTAGAAAGCACGGCTTATACGCTAAACTTAGTAAGTGCGAGTTCTATAAGGACAGCGTAGAGTTCCTTGGCTTCGTTGTAGGCTATGACGGCGTAGCGATAGAGCTAGAGAGGGTACAAGCAATAGCAGAATAGCCCGAACTAGCCTTAATCTAGGACGTTCGGGTCTTTATCAGGTTCGCTAACTACTATCGACAGTTTATTGACGGGTTCTCCTATATCGCGGCGCCGCTTAATCGCTATACTAAGGGCTAGCGACTAGGGGCTTAACGTGCTAAGACTAGGGCGCTCTAACTCGACGTAGCAGGAAAGCAGTTATTTGCTAACCTAAAGCGTGCCTTTATAACCGTACCTATCTTACGCCATTTTGACCTAGAACGGCCTATTCGGGTCGAGACTAATGCCTCTAGATACGTAGTTTCAGGCGTTATAAGCTAGTAATAGGAATTCCGTGGGAAATTGCAGTGGCACCTAGTTAGGTACTTCTTAAAGAAGATGAATAGCGCTAAGAGGAACTACGACACCTACGACTAAGAGCTTCTTGGCATTGTCGCTACCTTCAAGTACTTCCGATACTACCTCGAGGGCGCCGCCTACATGGTAGAGGTCTTATCAGACTATGCGAACATCTAATAGTTCATGACAACTAAGGAACTGTCCCGCTAGTAGGTACTGTAGGCCGAGTAGCTTTCCGCCTTCGACATTTAGATCACATACAGGCTAGGAGGTCAAAATAGGGCCGCGGATGCCCTTAGCCGCCGCCCTGACATAGAAGATAAGGAGCATAGCGGCTAATAGGTCCGCGGCGACAATGCAAGCGGGCCTCTAAGGGCTCTTTAGTTAGTCTTCGCGCTAGAACAGGCCGCTCCGGCCTAGGCTCGTCTAGTTGCGGCTATCTCTAGTCAGATGCTAGAAGATCTGATCCGCGAGGCTAACCTTACGAATGAACGGGCCTAAAAGGTTGTATCCGCGCTAGAGAGTAAGGATCCGCTACTATGGGCCTACTAATAGGGCTATAGCGAGGGCCTCCTTATGTATGAGGGCCGCCTCTACGTCCCCGAGGGAGCTAGCTGTCTCGTAGTGCTACATTAGTGCCATGATGAACCCCTGGCTAGGCACTTTAGCTTCACACGTACCCTAGAACTAGTGCTACGGGACTACTACTAGCCCTAGCTACGCTAGTACGTTAAGGACTTCATACATACCTGCTAAGCTTACGCTAGGGCAAAGCCGAAAAGGCACTAGCTATACGGCCTACTACATGCGGAGCCGCTATCGCTAATCCCATGGACAGAGCTAACTCTAGATTTTATTACCGACCTGCTACCTAGCCGTCTATTAGGGCAGGTATATAACTCTATACTAGTAGTAGTTAACCGCTACACTAAAATGGCCTATTACGTCCCGTGCTAGAAGGATATGACAGCAGAATGTCTCGCGGACATGTTCCTTAGGGAGATAGTACGACTACATGGAGTGCTAGTTACCTTAACCTCTAATTGCGGGCCTATACTTACCTCTAAGTTTTAGTCGACAGTATGTTTCTACCTTAGAGTCTAGCGGAAACTAAGTACTACGTTCTACCTGCAGACTAACGGACAGACAGAGCGGCAGAACTAGACGCTAGAGTAGTACCTACGCACATACTGTAACTTCAAGCAGGACAACTAGTCCTACTTGCTGTCTACAGCGGAATTTGCATATAATAACAGCCGACATGCAGCTATAGGAGTTACACCATTCTAAGCGAACTAGCTCTAGGACCTAAGGAGGGCAGCCTGGCCTAAAATGGCTCGAATGGCAGGTAACTCGGCCTAAGCGGAGGAGCTAGTACGCGAGATGCTCGCAGCTTAGCGGGGCATAAGGGAGCGGCTTGCTAAGGCGAAGTAGTCGCAGGCAAAGCACTATAACTAGCATTATACTAACATGTCCTTTGCTGTTAGGGACAAAGTATACCTCTTAACAGCTAACATTAAGAGCATGTGGCCTAGTAAGAAGCTAGATCACAAGTAGATTAGGCTATACAAGGTCCTAAAAGTAGTAAACAGGGTAGCTTATACCTTAGACTTGCCTAGCGACATGCGCATCTACCCTACCTTCTACGTATCGCTCCTCGAGCTAGCTGCTAATAGCTCGCTCTAGGCTAGGTAGTAGTCAGAACAGCAGAGATTCGAGGCGGATGCGGACAACGTGTACAAGGTAGACTACATTAAGGAGAAATAGGTCGACGAGTTTAGCGACTAGTCCTACCTAGTATCCTAGAAGGGGTATAGTAGTAAGGAGGATACCTAGGAACTAGTAGTACATATTAGCAAGGCGGCCATAGACGCTTTCGAGAAGAAGCTAGGCACATGTCGCCCCCTGCGGGGCAAGGACAAGCGGGTAGGGGCACCTCGCTACTAGGGGGCCTAGAAGGCGTCTAAATAGGCTAAACTAGACTAGGCGAGTAGGGATTAGACACAAGTGTATGTAGCAGACAGCTAAAGGGTACAGCTATTTATTGTCAGCAAGACTTTAAACAACAACAAGGGCTAGGCCGCCCTAGCTTAGGCTAGGCAAATGCTAACCTACACCTAGATCCCTAGTACTCTTACTAGCTGTATAGCCTCGCCTAAACCGTACTCGCACTACTCTAGCCTAGATCACACTAAATTAGTCTGTTCTAGACTAGGCTAACCTAGTCACTGTCCTCATTATCCTCATGTCCCTCGTTTAGGGCCCTGCCCTCTAACTCGCGAGTAGTTAGGACGAGAAGCATGCCCTGAAGGTCGGACTTAGGCCTACTGCTCTTCATCTTACTAACCCGGGCCGAGATGTTCTAGAGCGAGGTCGCTATTTCCGTAATGCGCCTATTGCCGATCCGCTTGATATCCTCGAGCCGCTTACTAGCCAAGGTGTCCTCGATTAAGAACTTCGAGCCCTTGAGCTTCTAGACAGGGTCAGTACAGACTAGGCGAAGCCGAAAAGGACCTAACACTTACGTTTAGGGTTAGAGCACTCCTGTTACGAACGCGCTTCGCTACCTTCTTACTAGATTAGTCCTACCTCTCCTGCCTAAGGTGCTACGACAAGCCGCCCTCGCCACGAAGGGTGTTACCTAGCTCCCTACAGACTAGTTAGCTCCATTCTAGGGCGAGGTGCCCTAGTCTGGCACTTATAGGATCGTAGTGCCCGCAATCTTCCTAATGTAGCGCATAATAGCCTCCTTCTCCTTGTCACTAGCATCATCGGCCAAGGCTTCGATTTCGCGGCACATACCCTTCTATTCGTCCTCTTTCGAGGCTAGGAGCTATTAGAGTTAGCTATAGTACACCGAACTAGACTAGACTAACTTACCTAGAAGCAGTCCTTGCTACTTAGGCAGTTGCCGCAGTTAGGGGTAATGCTAGTAGGGACAGGCTTGTTCATAATAGGGCAGAGCTTCTTGATGTTAGCCAGGTTAGGATCCTCGTAACAGCTGTAGCACGGGTTAGCTAGAAACGAGGAAGTAGTCTCTAGGTCGTAGTTGTACTCCTTGCGCACGACCTTAGCGGCTAATCTCTTCCTGTTCGCTATCGTATTAGGCCGGTTTAGGCTAGACAGATTCGTTTACAGTTAGGTTGCGGGACTCTAGGACTACATGCTACTGTTAGCACCTAAAATGCCCGTACTGCCGCAAAATAGACCAAATTAGACTAATTTGCCCTACCCTCGCTAGCCTACAGATTTTGCACTCTACTTACTAATTAGAGGCAGATGTAGGTTAGAAGGTTCAGAATTAAACTTCGAGTTCTTTTGGATATTACTAATATGACTCATTACTAGCGACTTCCCCTTTAGGACTAGTCACCGCTGCTAAGTTCCATATCTTTCGACTACCTTCTGCCTATACTAGTTGTGAATTTTGACACTATCATGCGGGTTTCGAGGACAAAACCTAGGGGAAGTAGGGGGCAATGTTAGGACTGCCTCCGCACATCCCCACAGAATCTACCTACCGACTTACTAGCCCTGACTAGCCTAGCAGGGCGCAATCCGGCTAGGGTCGTCCCTATTAGGGCCTAGGCCGCCCGGGCCTGCCTGGCCTAGGCATAGTAAGGGGACTCCTTGATCCCCCTAACTTATCCTACTTCCTTCTCTATCGATTCAAGTAGTCCTACTATACACCTACAGCCTGTACTTTGGCTAGCCTACGTTAGTCCTGTTACTTTACATAAGGTGTCCCTCTACATAGACTTTCTAACCTACTAGCTAACAGATTAGTTAACTGCTCTAGACGACTTATTTGTTAAGCGAGCAAGAACCCGTGTCAGCTATTTAACCGCGGCGTTAGAGGTTAAAGTCGACATAGCGCGGCGTGAATAGCTTAATAGAAAGATTAGTAGTACTACTCCTAGGTAGAGGGGTTTCTAGGTTAAGCTCTTATACACTCTCCTTATTAAGCCTATAGCTACGATACCTCTTAATCAAGTCAAACAGGAATTGTCGCGTATAGAGAGACGTGCGCTAGAACGATAGGTAGCGAAGGCTCTATAGAAAGGGCAGTAAATGTATGAGGTAGATAAGCTAGCTAGCTGCCTAGACGCTAGCTAGCAGAGAGATGTGCATGCGATAAGAGATTTTCGGCTAGTAGCACTAACTGCTAATCCTACGGCATAACTAATAAGTAGTTATGCACATAGGTAGAAGACCTGCTTGCGGCTGTAGTAGGCGGCAATTCATGACTTTCTTGAGAACTTACTAAGCATCTACAAGGGTCTTGCTCTTCTTAGCATCTTATGAAATCGCAGGTAAGATGTTAACGTCCTTAGGCTGCACTTCGTAGTCTATTAGGCCCTCGTAGAGACTAAGCATATTAACCTTACTATGAAGGGATACTCCTTAAACTAAAGCGGTAGTAGAAGGGATGCCGCCAATACTAGATGCCCTAGGTCTAGTATACCTCGCCCTAGTAGCAGAGGCGTAGGTTACGAATAGTATGACATTAGCATAACGTCTATCTATTACTATATATTACGACTATGTAGTAGATCCTCTAGCCCTACCTCGATTCCGATGAATCTGACGAAGACTAGGAGGACAAGTTACTATCTAAGAAGGCTAAGGGCAACTCCGGTTAGCCGTTTAGCATATTTTGCTACGATATAACAGGGTGCTAAGCGGCTGACTAGAGTTACACTAAGCCTTCTTAGATAGTGACTCGTCCTCCTAGTCTTCATGAGATTCATTAATGCTATACGCTCTATTAGTTAAGGCTAGAGCTAGCGACAGACCGCATAAACTATCTACCCTAGCCGCGTTCGAAAGTGCTAGTAGTATACCTATAGTACCTCACTCTACCTACTATTACTAGATCTGCGAGATAGGGTAATAGCATACTCGACCTAGCTATGACTAAAGGTACTAGCAGTATACCTGTAGCATCTCCTTCTATCTGCTGCTAGTATTAGGGTAAGATAGGGTAACAGCACACTTAACCTAGCCGCGATCAAAAGTGCTAGTAGTATACCTATAGCACTTTAAGGCGTCTCTTATGATTTACTACTAGTAGTTTTATTACAAGGTCTGTAGGTCTAGGGCTAGCATTTAACCTACTAGTAGTATGCTTCTAGTACCCTCGACTACTTCTTATGTACATTTAGCATCCTGACCCTCGCTCTTATTCTTCTAGTTAGTTAAACTAGTAGCGCTAGTTACAGAAGTATTACTTACGCTAGGGCTTGCGGCATGCTACCTTTATTAAGCTTACTAGTATAGCATTCATTGTATATGTCACGATCGTTTGCGTTTGTTTCTCCTCGATTAGTCCTAAGTAGAGCTACTAGTAACGCCACGCTTAAGCGATAGCGGCCCTTCCTTACTAGTAGCCGTAATATAGCGCTCCTTAGCTGTATTTAGGCGATGTAGCTTATGTTTAGTTGCTACCCTAGACTCTTGTTCCTCCTAGTCCGCATTATATATGAAGTTATAGGTCTCAAAGTTAGCAGTGTTGTTAATGTACATGTCACATTAGCTAGAGGTGTTATATTCGTCCGTTAGCATAAAATAGATGCTATAGTAGATGCTAGTAAGCCTGTAGATGCGGCGACCTTACAGAGTACCTTCCTATAGGCCGGAACGCATCGCTATAATTACTGTCATACTATAAACATCGTCTGCTCTTCTAGCCGGATCCTTCGGCTAGAACAGGTCTACGAACATACCTATATAGGTTAGACATTTATTATGTGCTAGTATTATGTAGTTATAGCTGTCTACTATGACGCGCGATTTCTTGTCTTAGAAGGTTACGACATATAATAGGCGAGTAGGGAGCTAGCCCTTAAAGGCAACTACTAGGTCGATTTATCTATTAACGCTAGTAGTCTCGTTTGTAACTAGTAGTACTTCGTACTCCTAGACCTAGAGCTAGTCGTTATAGCGATTGTCCTAGATTCCTTGCTAGTTTAGTATACATCTAACGACGTCTAGCTTAGTTGCAGATAGATCGTTAGGATCATTATAATGTATCTTCTAGCACTATCTACTAGCATAGAAAGATACCTCTAAACTGTTAACCTAATCTAGTCTTCCCTCGATCCTGTTAGGATTAAGACGCATTATATTTGACGTTAATGTTGTATTAGACGACGCCTAGTACTCTCTAACAAACGCTATAGTAGCATAATAGAAGTAAGGCCCTACCTCTAGCCCCATGTGTGCTACTACATTACTAACTATCCTCTATATGTCTCTACCTAGTAACGATTAGCTAGATCTTAGCCTTCGCTAGCTAAGGAAGGCTTCGAGATCCTTCTGCTCTGTTAGTTAAGGCACTTTGCGCTCCTAAGCCTCTTAACATTCGGCCTTAGTCTGCTGCTAGAACATTAGGCTAGTATTAAAGAATGTAAGCATAGTAATCTTTCGCTAGAAGTACTCCATAATTTGGTCCTCCTATCCGTTCTTCTTATTAGTTAATTTAAATAGCTTCTTGACGTATTCGACATGCTTGTGTTCGAAGTAGCTAGTGTTAATGTCTAGCGCGTTACTAAAGAGCCGTAATATGTCTATGTAGTATGTAAGGGCATAAAACTTAGGAAAATTAAAGTGCCCTTGTAGTTCATACATATTGTCTACTATCTTAGGCTCCTCTGCTCGCTCTGTCTACGCTTTCTTCTTTCTTAGCTCTCCTTTGCTTATACGGTACTCCCTAAACTCTTCTTTATACTAGTAACATCAGAACAGGGTAAGGACTATAAACTAGAGCGTTTTACTTTTATGTGAAGGATATTACGCTAACTAAGAGAAGTCTACTATCGCCTGCAAGAACTAGATAGCGCTATGTGCCTTAGCCTCTTCTAATAGTAGCATGAAGACTAGGAGCAACTGTCGCAGCATACTCTTCTATTCCTAGCCTGTCTATTAGCTTACTGCGGACATCTAGCTAAACACCCGGGGGTTCCTAAATGCAGGCACTACCGCGAAATAATAGTCGATAATAACATCTAGTTAATGATCTGTAACAGTCTTACCTTTATTACTCTTTCTTGCTACTTTATGCTAACCCTTAGCTTGTAGGAGTACCGCTCTAGCTCGCTTCGAAGATAGAGGTAGTTAACTCTTAAGCAAATCTCGTGTCTAATCTATGACGTACATTAATACGCCCTTAAAGAGTTAGTAGAGCATGTCTACTATTAGCGTCTTGTAGATATTTAGGCTAGGGTGCCTAAATGCGAAGTTTAGTAGGTCGTACACATAGCTGCCCTAGTCCTTCTTCGCTGCTCGCTAGAGCATGATTTGTATTTACGTGTCCTTATATATCCGCTATAGTGTAATGTCATAAGGGTAGGTACTAATAGCAGGAAGGGGATTAGGTGTTAGACTCGCAGAGCTATAAAGAATATCATTAATAGTAGTTAACCTTGTAACTAACTCTCCTCTAAGTAAGAGAGGATTTAATTAAGATTAAGCACGAAGCTCCTAACTACCTGTCCTGAAGCTATCCCTATATACTAGAGAGACAGAGCAGCTCTGTTAGATCTGTCGACAGACCTGACAGATCTATGTCTGTAGATCTATAGACTAACCCTATAGATCTAAGGGTCTATTATCCTGTAACAGATCCCTTCTCCCCTGTAGGCCTATAGATCTGTAGACTAACCCTACAGATCTAGGGATCTGTCCTTACGTGACAGATCCTTTCTCCTATAACTATGCTTATAACTCATAGCACTTAGGACTCTCATAATCCTGTGACTTATAGTACTCCTAACACTTATGACACTATCCCCCTCTTAGCCTAGCTCGTCCCTAAGCTACCTTATTAGTGCGGGGTTTCTCCTGTTATTTCCTTTTATGCTATGATGTCTTCTCTTTCTGCATTACTACCTTGTGTCATCCTAGACACTAACACCCCTTTAACGGAGAAACGTAAACACCGCACAAATCGAATCTATCGTTAGGGCTAGGATAGCATGAAGTCCTGTACTTAGTGTTAAGAGTTAAAGCTCGTCTGTTAGGTACACATTTCCTTAGGGAAATGTTCGTAATGTCACTTTAGTAACTGTCGAAGTTACGACGCGAAGGTAACAGAGGTCAAATAGAAGAAGTTAGGCGATTAGCGGAAAAGACTAATTGCCGATCTCGATCGTGCAAAGGCAGTCCTAGCTAAGGCTTCGCAGAAGATAATAGAGGCGCATGTAAAGGAGATGCGTCTTCGAAAACAGTTAGACGCGGTCGAGTAGGAGGTCGAGGATAGTCGCGCTCTCGAGGAGCGTAAGATTAGGGAGGATGAGGCCAAGGAACAGGCTCTCTCGCAGGCTAGGTTTCTTCTTAACCTAGATCCTTTAGCGGGTCTCGCTCTTAGTCCTACGACATGGAGCGTAATAGAGGGTTTCGCTAACGCCTCATATTAGGGTTTCCTGGATGGCGTGATAGCCGAGCCGATCGACAGCGTCCCGTAGGAGTCTAGTCGTGGCTTATGATCTTCTTCCTAGGTTTGTTCCTTTCTCGAAACTTCGTATCTTTTGCTAACAGTTTTGCAGATATTCTAGGGGTTCCTAGGTATTCTTAGTACTCCTATATCCTTCCTATTTTACTAAGTACTCTCGCTGTCTGTCCCGCTAGCGACTGTCGACGATCTTCTTGACAGTGTACTCGGGTTCTTCTACTTGAGGGTTGAGTAGTAAGGGTTCCGTTTACAGTGTAGCGTCTAGCGCTACTTGTTCTAGCAGAGAGACATAGAACACAGGGTATATTCTCATCTGCTTAGGTAGCTATAACTTAAAATTAACTGGTCCTTTCTTGGCCTTAGTCCTGAATAGTCCTAGTTTTACAGCGTCTAGTTTTTTACTTAGCTTGTCTAATTTAATGTGATAGTAGAGGAGATATACCTTGTCCCCCTCCTTTAGAATTAGTCCCTTAATTCCCTTACGACTCGCATACTATGCCATGTTCTGCTAATAGAACTGCAGGTTAAGTCGTGCTTCTGTTTGCAGTCGGCGTAGATGTTCTACTCGTCTGAGTACTACTAGGTTCGGATTACTAGCTAAGACGTTCGGAATGTCTTCTATAGCTAATCTATATGCCATCTGAAATAGCGAGAGTCCTGTCGACTCTACTAGCGTACTATTATACGCGAGCTATGCTATTAGTAACAACTCTACCTAGTTGTTCTAGTCTTTATTCACATAGGATTAAAGGTGTTATTCTAACGTCTGGTTTAGACGTTCTGTCTGTCTATCCGTCTAAGGGTAGAAGGAAGTACTTAGTCGATGTTTGACCTAGAACTGTCTCATTAGGGCTCTCTAGAAGTTAGAGGTAAACACGGATCCTTGATCCGTTACTAGGTCCTATAGCATGCTGTGTAGTGCTACTACCTATTTAATAAAGACATGTGCGATATCTTTAGTCTTAAAGTCTTTATAGTAAGGGATAAACTTCCTAAACTAGGTGAATTAGTCGACTACTACTATGATCCTATCGAAGAACTCATTAGTAGCGGGTTCTCTCGACTAAGGTAGTTTGACGATAAAGTCCATAGCGAGCGATTCCTATAGCTATTAAGATACCTTAAGTAGTCGTAGTAGCCTATACGGTCTATAATAGTCATGCTTACTTCGTTAGCAAGTTACACATCGATAGATGTAGTCCTCGATTGCCTTGCTTATCCTAGGGAAGTAATATTCTTGTCAGAGAATTTGCTTCATTTTAGACACTCCCGGGTGTCCTGCCTAAGGTATGTCGTGTTAGAGGCGTAGTAGCTCTAATCGTAAAGACGTTAGCATGTATACTAATCCTTAAAACAGAAGGATTCTGTCTTCGTCTTCCTAATCCTCCTGTCTATACTTGTCGTTGCGGACAGCGAGTGTAGTTAGGTCGTAGACTAGCGCGTTCTTTAGATCGTTCTGAAATTTACTAGTCTATGTGACTGTTATAGCTACGAGTTAGTTAACTCCTAGCGTGCTATTGCTATTTTTCTAGAGAATAGCATGTTTCTCCTGCTTCACGCCCTTCATGTAGTTAGTCTAGCGGCTAAGTGCGTCAGCGCGTACGTTATTAGTCCCCTTGTAATAGACGATCTTGTAGTTAAAGCTAGAGAGTTCCTTACTCTACCGAACCTGTCGTTAGTTTAACTCTTTTGTTGTTATGAAGTATCGCAAGTTCTTATGGTCTGTGTAGACTATGACCTAGTGCTTAGAACCTTCTAAGTAGACTTGCTAGGCCTTATAGGCATCTACTATAGCTAGAAGTTCTTTGTTGTAGACGTCGTAACAGAGTTTAGGTCTAGACAATTTCCTCGAGTAGTAGGCGACTAGCTGTAGTCGTCTACTCGGTCCTAGTTAACTTAAGCATGCCCTAAGTGCTATGTCGGAGGCATCTGTTTCGACTATGATAGGCTTATCTAGGTTAAATACAAGTAAGATTAGCTAATCTGTAAATTGTCGCTTAAGTTCCTTGAAGGCATTCCGTTAGGCGTCGTCCTATACGAATGGCGTATCCTTCGTAGTAAGAGTCGTAAGTAGTGCCGTAATCTTCGAATAGTTTGCCACAAATCTTCGGTAGAAGTTAGCGAATCTAAGGAAGGACTATACTTCCTTAACATTAGTTAGTGTAGGCTACTCTTTTACGACTTAGACTTTCTTAGTGTCTATCTTGATTCTATTCCATGCTACTACGTAGCTAAGGAATTATACTTCCTGCTTATGAAACTCGCTCTTCTAAGGCTTTACCATTAACTAGTAATCCTAGAGTTTCTGAAGTACCTTACACATGTAAGTCCTATGCTCTTCGATTGTCTGTAAGTAGACAAGGATGTCGTCTAGGTATACAACTACAAAGACGTCGAGGTACTCTTGTAGCACGTTGTTAATAAATGCCTGCTATGTAGCTAGGGCGTTTGTTAACCTAAATAGCATAACTATGTACTCGTAGTGTCTAAACCTAGTTTAGAACGTAGTCTTCTATTCTTTGCCTTCCTTAATTCGAATTCGGTTATACGCTCTAGGAATGTCAAACTTCGAGAACTATATTACTCCTTACAGGCAGTCCTGTAATTCCGAGAGCAAAGGAAGCGGATAACTATTCTTTATTATGATGTTGTTTAATCCACGATAATCTACGTAGAGTCGCTAGTTATCTTCCCCCTTAGGCACAAACAGGATTAGATATCCGGCTAGGGACTACGACTTACGGATGAAGCCTTTCTAGAGGTTGTCTTCAAGGTATTTCTAGAGAATCTCTAGTTTCGCTACTAATAATAGGCGAACTAATTGCTTCGTTAGTGTCTTGCTAGGGAGTAAGGGTATCCCGTAGTCCTACTCTTAGTGTTCTAGCAGAGCTTCTTAGTCGGGTTCTTCCTCGAAAAGAGTAGCGAACTCTTTATACTTATCGGGAACTATGAATTCGACCTTGACTTCCGATTATGTTGCTTTAACCTATAGGACATGCACTTCCTGTTCTAGATCCTTGATAGCGGCTACTATCTCGCTTGAAGTCATAGCACATATTTCGATCTTACCTAGTACGTCATGCACTATAGGTAGAGGTATCGATCTTAAGAGTTCTAGGAACTAGATCCTCTCATTCTTCTAGTCGAGATAGGGGTTAGCGTTTCTTAGCTATAGTAACCCTAGTACTACATCTAAGCCTAGTGACTCCGTGATGTCGAACTAGAGCATCTCTTAGTAGCGTCCTATCCGTAGAGGCATCATCTCGGTCTCTTCGTCAACTACTCCTTAGTTGTATGTAACCGGCTTTCTATTAATCGCTTGTAGCGAGAAAGCATTCCTCTTTACCTGTAGCTTTATCCTAGCTATCCTAGCAAACTTAGGCGTCCTGAAGATTCTAGTACATCCTGAATCTATTAAGGCCCTAGCTAGCGTCTCGTTAATGTGTACCTATACTCTAAGGTTGTTCGCGTATGTAGCGCTAATCGCGGCACATCGTTGCAGCCCTGTCTAGTCTGTCCGTAGGTCTAATTCTAGCAGACCTTGTCGTTTCCCGAATAACTGTCTTCACGGACTAGTTCAGGGATCGTGCGGTCTTAGCTTCTTCTCTAAGCGTTACCGTTTTCTGGCCTAAGAGGTCGTTCTCGCTCTTAGCCTCGCTGTTCCTACGCGTTTCTTGCGTACTCTATCTTTAAGTGATAGACTCGGAGTCGTAGCGCTTGTAGAATCTGAATACCTTCGTAGGTTAGGTAGCCTCCCTAGGGCGTAAACTCTACCCCGAACAGTACAATTTCTTGGACAACTTTCTAATGCGCGTGAGGTTAAGCTACGACTAGTAGTCTCCTTAGGTGTTGTCGCATACGGTCGGCTAGTTTGTTATACTAAAGCTAGTCGACGTGTTGTACTCTATTAATCCATGGGCAAGCCTAAGCCTACTAGTTCTATATGATTCGGATAATGTTAAGTCTGATGTCATGCGGCGGCATAGCCTATCGCTCTATGCTCTCGTCTTCCTTGGAATCAGGAATGACGGCTTCGACAAGCTCGTAGTTGTCGTCCGAACCTTCTTCTTCTTCTTCTAGTTCCTATTGCCTCAGGACTGTCGCACTAGAAGGTGTACCCCTTAGCGCACAGATCGACTATGCCTTGTTTTAGCTAGGGTACTATCCGGAACTATCTTTATCACTCATGTGAATTCGACAATCGTCGTCATAGCACGCAGTCTAAGTAAGTGCGGCATAGTCCGGTTCTCGAGTAGCAGCGGCCTTTTGCTTAGGTGCTGTCGTTATCACGCGAGCCTGCTCTATCCTAGGTAGTTCCTGTCGTTACTTCTTAGCAAAACACTTGCAGGCAAAGTGTCCTTCCTTTCTACAGTAGTAGCACTCGAGATTACTCTTGTCGAATGGCTTCTTTAGACCATTCTGATTAGGAGAGCCTTTCTGTAGCTTCCCTTAGGGTCTATTCCTCGGACGCCCCTTAGTCGCATCTAACTCCATAGGTTAGAGACTATAGTAATCGCTTCGCCATTTTAGTGCTAATCGTTAGACCTTATAGTTAGCCTGTGCTAGCTTGCGATTTCCATGTTGTCGTTCTTGCTGTCATTCCTAGATGCGATTATCAATTCTAATCGCGAGATCGCTTATTTCCTTGAATGTCATTAGCCGATCTCCTCAGGCAATTTCGTCTTTAACTGTCTCCTTTAGTCCCTAGTAGAACTAAGCGGCTAAAGCATTATCATTCTAGTCGACTTAAGTAGAGAGGGTCTAAAAGTCCGCGTAGTACTTAATAGCAGAACCCTTCTGCTAGATTTCTAGGAGAGCTCTCTTGGCCTCTTGTTGCTTATTACTGAGCCTAAAAGCTTCGCGTAACGCCTTAAACAAAGACTTGTCTGAATTGAGAATCTCCCTAGTCGTCGTCTTCCTAGCTTCGACATTCCTGACGTGATCTAGATAATCTGTTAGATGAGGCTAGATAAACTCGAACGCCGGTCCCTTTAGGTAAGAGACAATATACATCATTCGCTTATGATATGTCGTAAACTGTTCCATATCTACGTTAAATGCTAACTAGCATTATAGGATAAACATCTTAACTTAAGATCGTTGTCCTATAAACTCTGTAGGGCTTCCTATCTTGAAGCTGTTGTTACTATGTCTATTCCTAGTAGTTAAACCTGCGACAGATGCTAGAGCCATGTCGCTAAGGTGAATAGATTCGAGCTACTACGTAATTTAAGGTATAGCGGTAACTTGTTCTTATAGTGTTAGTTAACTGTCGCTAGAAGTTAAACTAACAGTTAAAGAACTACTTAACATAGGCGTATGTCAAGCGCTTAACGAGTCCCCTGATGCTTCCTTAGAAGTAGTGCTTAAAATGTCATAAGGCTAGGTGCTAATAGCAGGAAGGGGATCAGGTGTTAGACTTGTAGAGCTATGAAGAATATCGATAATAGCAGTTAACCTTGTAACTAACTATCCCCTAGGAAAAGGGAATTGAATTAAGCACAAAGCTCCTAACTACCTGTCCTAAAGCTATCCCTATATACTAGAGAGACAGAGCAGCTCTGTTAGATCTGTCGACAGACCTAACAGATCTGTGTCTGTAGATCTATAGACTAACCCTACAGATCTAAGGGTCTATTATCCCATGACAGATCCCTTCTTCCTTATAGGCCTGTAGATCTGTAGACTAACCCTACAGATCTAGGGATCTGTCCTTATATGACAGATCCTTTCTCCTATGACTATACCTATGACTTATAGTACTCCTATGACTATACTATGACTTATAGCACTTAGGACCCTCATGATCCTGTAACCTATAGTACTCCTAACACTCATGACAACATGACTCTTCTACTTGCCCTCATCCTCTATTCCGTTCTACTAGCTTACCTCCACTACTACTAACTCTCCTAAAGCGCTACTATTTCGCCTCTCCTGTAGCTTCTTAAAGGTCATATCATTAAAAACCTTGTCGCTATAGCCCTTAATCTGCTCTGACAAGGTCAAGTCCGTGAATGTAGTATGCTACTACAACTGACTATCCCTTAACTTAGAGTTGCTAAGCGCATCCTCTACCTTCTCTATAACGTTCGAATAGTTGCTTATAAGATTATACTAATCGAGTAGAGCGCATGCTATGCTACATTATAATCGTTAGCTAATGTATACTATGTAGCTACTAAACTACTACTAGTACCTCCTATTAATATTAAAGTGCTAGTAGTATGTTAGTAGCATAACGCTATTATACTACTAGTATACTTACCTAGCATTTTTTGCCTCTGCCTCTAGCAAAGCTTAGCTCCTACTATTGCCTTAGTCTTTATCCTTCGCGGTCGAGCTTCGTGTCCTATAGCTATTATCATTAACTACGCTGCTATGTAGAGTTAATAATCGCACTTACTATGTGCCTGCTTTAGTAAGTCTTTGCGTTTCGCCTCTCGCTAGAGCCGCGCTAGTGTTTATCTGTTATTAGTATATTTTAGTTAATACATGAGTCCCCTCGCCTATACCGCTTGTCTACACTAGTCACGATTAACTGCCTACTCCGTAGCTTAGGCCTCTTGCTACTTCTACCTCGTTAGCGATAGCTAGCCCTCACGACGCGCTAAGGCTACTAACCTTTCATCTTGCGTGTGTCTAGGTCGAGGCTTATTGACTATAGTAGCTTTTATACTAGATAAGTACATGTTAGCAATCATGGCTGCGATATTAGACAAGAAACTAACCTCGTTGTCATGACACCGTTATCTAGTGTGTCTCACGACAATAGCTCCTCTAGTCCCTACATCGGCTAGTCGTTACCGTTATAATCGCTTGCCTTACTACTATAGTTACTAACATTTGCCCTTTTGCTATTATGGCCCTTGCTCCCTCTGTTAGTGTCTACTTAAACATCTGCTACATGCTTGTGAATGCCTACTATTAATAACATTAAGGCCTAGCTTGATCCTCATGTCAGGCTAATACTACGCTAACCTAACAATTACGTATGACCTAGTAGAAGTTAGCATAGGCCCTCTTGATAATGTCTCCTACGTACTATTCTCGCGTAGCGCCTTTTGCCTCCGCAAGTCCTCGTATTCCCTCTCTAAGCCTGTCATGCCGCGATCCTTCTTGATAGCTAGCGCTGCCTACACTAGTAGTACTGTCTTGCCTTTGTCCTCCCCCCCTAATATACGTGCCGTGATAGTCGCCATAATAACCTCCTGTCTGTTAGCATTAAGCTCTTCCTAATACTTCTTCTTCCCCTCGAAGATATCATCGATATCGACACCGCTAACTAGAACCTATCTCGTCTTGCTAACCTTTGTCTTGAACTCCGAAGGGCTATTTCTGATCTAGGCTAGTAGGTATGCAATAGTAGCATACACGCTATTTAACATAAAAGCGTTTACCTCATGTAACTCCAAAGGATTCCATGCTAGTTTCTAATTAAACTAGAAGAACGCCTTCTTTATATAAAAGATCACGAGCAGGCTTAGAAACCTCTAGTTGTTATAAGGGTAGGTGCCGATAGCAGGAAGGTGACTAGGTGTTAGACTCGGGAGCTGTGAAGAATATCGACAATAGCAGTTGACCTTGTAACTAACTCTCCTCTAAGTAAGAGAGGATTGAATTGAGATTAAGCACGAAGCTCCTAACTGCCTATCCTAAAGCCATCCCTATATACTAGAGAGCGACAGAGCAGCTCTGTTAGATCTGTCGACAGACCCGACAGATCCATGTCTGTAGATCTGTGGACTAACCCCACAGATCTAAGGGTCTGTCATCACGTGACAGATCCCTTCTTCCTTGCAGGCCTATAGATCTGTAGACTAACCCTACAGATCCAGGGATCTATCCTCACGTGACAGATCCTTTCTTCTATGACTATGCCTATGACTCATAGTACTCCTATGACAGTACTATGACTCATAGCACTTAGGACCCATATGATCCTGTATCCTACAGTACTCCGGACAGTACTCCTGACACTTATGACACTATCCCCCTCTTAGTCTAGCTCGTCCCTAAGCTACCTCATTAGTGCGGGGTTTCTCTTGTTTCTTCTTTTAAACTGTGATGTCTTCTCTTTCCACATTACTGCCTTGTGTCATTCTAGAC
>JADDMT010000091.1:80950-119805 GCA_021401465.1 Teratosphaeria epicoccoides | reverse complement strand
GCGAAGGTCTCGACCCTAACGGTTAGCACCTTCAAGATCTTCTAGACTAAGTCTGCGATTAGACCTAGACAAACGTTTTCGCCTGTTAGCAGAGAGTCGAAGCGAACGCCGCTATGAGAACGGTTAGCAGTCGCGGTAAAGCACGAGAGGGCGCCGAGCAGGTAGGCGAGTGCCTCGCGGTACTTAGCCTGTAGCCTGTTCATAGTCGGAATGCCTTTAGTAATCCCCTCGTCGCGCGCACTCTAGAAGTTATCGATGTTACGGCAGAGCTAGTTGTACTCGCCGTACACCTCTTTAGGGAGGTCTTAGCATTTCTGATGCTTGCCATTACAGTTAACATAATTGCGGTAGACACTGCCCTTGTCAAATCCGCTGACGTAGATCTCGGCTACGCTTCGGTTAGTATAAGTCACGCATACCTCGCGGGTAGGGGACGCCTTACTAACACGCGGAGGGGAGATGTGTGTAGCTTGGCTACTAAGGTTGTCGAGGCATCGTCGACACGAGCGACGATCGCGGGCAGAGCGAGTAGCGTCGAACTTAGTCTGTAGCACATGAGCTATTATAGCTAAGACGGGTTAATTAATCTTAATTGATTGATTAAAGAAGAAGGAGCTCTAGTACAGACCCGCAGACACGGCGAGGCGCAAGCTAAGCGAAGTAGGAGTAGAGGTCGATGTTAGTGTCTTAGAACAGGGAAGTTTGGGAAGCGACGAGGTTTTTATACCCTCTAACAGCCCCCCTGTTGCCTACCGCAACCGTTGAGCTAGTGACTCGAACTACATGCGCAGAGTACCTGCCTTTAGTTGACTTATAAGGGGACCGAATGATGTAATAACGGATAACGCGGCCGTCACGCATGTGCGCCGACTGCACTCGTGCTAGCCTACTAGCATGGAAATGTGGCGAGGCCCGCGCTAGGAGCGCGCTCCTGCTGTTTCGAGCGGCGCGCGCAGAGCGTCCGCGTACTTTCCTACTACCCCAAGGTTCTGCGACACGTTCTTCACGGTCACGACTAAATAGGGACGGTCAAGCTACTTGGCGAGGCCGGCGCGCATGCTCGCCCTATAATTTCAAGGATTGACTGAAGTACGTACTCGTGGTTTCCTGATATCTCGATCCGCATGTGAAGCGAAGGTGTTACGAAGCCGCCTAACATGTAACGGATTAAAACCCGCCTAAGTCAGCAGCCTCCGCCCTATACTCGCTGCGAAGGTGTTAAGGTATGCGCATGACACATGTTACGCAGGCTATCTACCTATTCACCCTTGCGTAGTATGAGCGTGCCACATCCCGTACCCTATATGTTCCGCGTGCGTCACTTAGTAAGGCTAGGGACATCCTCATAGGAGGAGGGGCAGTAATACGGTTGATACTAGGGGACCATTTAAACCGCATGGGTTCTAATAGCCGCCCTTGGCATGCAGTGACCCTGCCACATATGGCAAGGGGGTCCTTCGTACATACGTTAGCTCGTATGTCGTCCGAGTAGGATCAGTTGTCGACGTAGGACGCCCCTATGTCGCTGACCCTACGGTACCCCTACGGGGTTAGGCTCGGACATGCTTTCCCTAATTGAGGAGCGTCGGGGGTTATAAGCACCCTTAGCGCTACCTCTGGAATAAGCAGAAAGCAGCGCTGTCTTGTACCTACTAAAAGGTCGGATTACTCTGTCACACTGCGAGATATTTTCATATCATATAGCACATACATCTATATTAGTAACTTAACATAGTAAATGCCTTTCTGAACTTACTATTGCTAAAACCGAAGTACTTGTAAATACTAGACAGGTTTAAGCACCTACTAGAGTACGTAGGAAAGGTGTTAAAGTACGAAAACGCATTATACAGATTCAAGGAGTTACTAAAGCTATAGTACAATCTGCTAAAGGGAACTCTAGATGATCTTAGGTTAAGAGAAGTTAAATCGTGCATCTAGGGGGTAGGCAAAGTTCTAGTGTTCTTCTTTGTAGATGATATTAGTATTGTCTTTCTACTAGAAGACCGAGACTTAGCGTAGAAACTCAAGGAAAATCTGATGAGGATCTATGAGATACGCGACCTAGGGGAACTAGCATACTTCTGTGGCATTAAAGTTAGCAGGAGTATAGCCGCCTAGATGTTGTCTCTTACCTAGACCTTGTATGTGAAGAAGATCGGAGCCTGCTACTAAATTAACTGTCTAGTTAATAGCCTAGGTCTAAAAACGCCTCTCCTACTCGACTTTACTACTATGAGTGATAAGACTACAACTCCTCATCTAATTAACGAGTTTAGGTCTAAAGTCAGAAGCGTTAACTTTACTACTACGTAGACTTGCCTAGATATTGCATTCATAATGTCACTACTCTTACGCTGTCTTAAGAACCCTTCTCGCTAACACATTAAAGCTGCTAACTATCTCATCTGCTACCTTCTGTTAACAAGGCACCTAGGGATAACCTATAGACCTAACGCAGGTCTGCAGGAGTTCTACAGTGTGTCGGACGCCTCATTTGCTAATGATCATAAGACCTAGAAGTCTAGTAAAGGCTTTGTGTACATGCTATTTAGTAGGCCTGTAGATTAGAAGGTAGTCAAGCAGACTATAGTCACTAAGTTATGCACTAAGGCTAAGCTGTATAGTCTAAGCTATGCTAGGTTAGAGATGATATAGTAGAAGCGCACGCTTGAAAAGCTTAATATCGAACTACCTAAAGTCCTGAAGCTCTACTATAATAACAAGTAGACTCTTCGCTTTGTTTAGTAGTCTAGGTATTACCTAGACATGAAGATGCGGCATGTAGATGTTTAGCAGTGTTAGCTACAAGAGAGGTATCAAGCTAGAGACTTACACATGGAATAGATGCTAACAGCTAAGATACTAGCTAATAGAATGACTAAGTTAATAGCTACACTAAAGCACATGCGCTTTACTTAATAGTTGTAGCTACATCTAGTAAACAGTGACTACTTAGGGGGTAAGAAGTTAGCACACAACAACAGCGCAGGAGACTAGCTTAGAGATAAGAACTAAGCAGGATACCCCTATAAAGAACGACAGAACAACAAACAAACAAATGATATAGTAGCAAGGGGCCATAGATTAGCTCCTAGAATGAACGACATAGCTCCTACAGAAAGCACATGAATGAATAATACAGTAACAGTAGTAAACAATATCAGCTTGACTAAATCAAAACAAACAAAACAAACAAAACAAACAAACAAACAAACATTACTTCACTTGACTGCCTTACTAGCTAAAAACAGAAGGCACATGTCATGAGTCACAATATGTCCTTAAGTCCTGATTAGACAAGTAAGAGTAATGTGTAATTATCTGCAGGCATGGCAACTTAGCTTAAAATCTTTTAAACTGCTAGTACTGTAATCATACTACTATACTAACATCTGAGCTCTGCCCTGTTACCTACACTAACCTTCTCTAAGCAATACATGTTCAAGATACTAAGCTTTACGCCTATTAACGCAAGAGAACAGTCTAAGGGGCCTACTCTACTCATTGAAGATACCCTATCAGGTAACAAGTAGCAAGCTCTTAATAGTCAGCTGTAGTACTCTTTGAATAATGTATCACGTATAGGGCTAATCTCTGACTTTAAGAGAACGGTACTTTAGCTACTAGTAGACATGTCTAGAGACAAAGAGAGCATTACTAAAAGTTAATACTAGGCATTTACAGATGAGATTCTTAAGAAGGGATTACAAGAGGAGCAAACTAAGCAACTAACTAAAGCAGCTTAACTAAGGTCGTTTACTTACTATGATCAATCAACCAAGAAATTAATCACTAGCATAGGGCTACGCCCTATAGTACTTGCTTAGCGTAATCTAAGACCTCGTCAGAAAGGTCTAATTCATGGCAGGAAGACAATCAATCAGGGCATCGAGTCTGAGGAGGATAAGCAACCTAACCCGAAAAAAGCACTAGCTTACAGATAGTTACCTTGTAAGAAAACAACCGTACTAGCTAATACACCTCTTGCGAAGACAAAGTATGTAGTGCCTATAAATACTTAACTACCATAGTCGCTACTTACTAGCAAGAAGGAGCGTTTAGACGCCTAAAAGCTAGCTAATATCCATGAACAACATAAGAAGTCCATACCTTAAACTGCCAAGTTTATCATCTACAAGATCAAGTTCCTAGAGAAGGAATCATGTAAAGACCCTTAGAAGAGCAAGAGTGACGCAACTAACGATCTAATTGTCGAGATGGCTATCAGAACCTTTCTGTACCTCGTAGAGGTAGATAAGCTTAATCATGACACTAGACTGTAGTATGTTAAACTTGTAGAGGCGCATGACTTTACTAGACTACTTAACTATGGCATAAAGATCGTCAAGAACTTGAAGAGACTAGACTAGGTAGAGTAACATATAGTGATGTACATTAAGGATGATAATAAGGATGATTAGGGATAAAGCACGAACAAGCGTACCTCTAGCTCCTCACTAATTAAGCCTGTAGCCAAGAAGCAACGCACGAAGAATAGCACTAGAGATGATACAGATGCTAAGAGTAGGAATGAAGAGTTGATTAATGAGATGAAGGAGATCATGAATACGGGCTTTTAGCGTGTAGTAGAGGACGCAGTGAGAACCTTGAAGCGACGAAAGGGCTCTTACTCAAATTGAGCTTCAGAGGGTAATCTCTGAGGGGGTGTGTTGTTTAGTGAGCCCTACTAGTCGCGAGGCAAGGTGTCTAGTACGAGACGAGGCTGTATTACCAGAACACTGCAGTAGCGTATGTTGTGACTACTAGCATCTGCAGTAGATTATAGATAGGAGCAATAGCGCTCATCAGAAAATACCATGCATTTCGAACACCACGAAACGGCGCTATTTAATTAATAGAGTCCTACAAGCCCTATAAGTCCTATAAGCCCTACAAGTCCTAGGAGTCCTAGGAGTCCTACAAGTCCTACAAGTCCTATGAGTCCTACGAGTCCTACAATTCCTACAAGTTCTACAAGCCCTATAAATAGACACCTTACATTTGTGATATTATCTAGGCTATAAGCCCTATGTTATTCATGTAAAGACTTTAAAGTAACACCTGTCTAGCTGTATAAAGCTTACAAGTCCTATAGAATAAATACCTTACATGTGTCTATGTAGTAGAGAAGGACTTTGCATAATAATATCATGTAAACCTCTAAGCGAGCTCTCTAGGATGTCAGAATAGTCTTAACATGATGTTAGAAAATTCATTTTACAGGGTACTACTTAGTATCCCATAGATCTTACTACATTTCAAACATTAATATAGCCTTCTAGGTATCTAGCAGTAAGTTCCTATAGCTTCTAGTAGACTTCTATAGCCTCTAGGAGCCCTGTAAGAACTATACTCCTAACCCTATTTTTACACCTAAAGTAGTAGCATGTAGTAGTTGTTTTAGGGTTTTACTTTAGTGCTAGTCTAACTAACACCATCAATGACCATCTACTGTGCTGCGATTAATATCGTCCCTCTTTAGTGAACATTTGATCACTAGAGGGTTAGCCAACTAGCGGCATAGCACAAGTATCTAGCAGTGATCAATAAGCAGCGTCGCTGAGCCTTTCACTAGACATGAACATGGTGTCAGGCGTGTCGTCAGTTGCTAGCTCGTCAGTCGCCGGCTGTTGTACATGTCTAGACACCGCTGTCGCGCAAGTCTTGTCATGTTGTCACATGTGTATAGGTGGGCACACAGTGACGATCCCACTTGAGTCAAGGCTGTGAGCCTCACGGATGAATGTCAATGTCATAGGACATTACAACCTTGCCTCGGACTTCTTTGCTCATTCCATGAAACGGTCTAGGTACCGGCATTTTGTCGATAGAATGGCGCTTGTGGCTCCACTAATGACTGGCAGCCTGTACTAGGTATCTCAGTATGGTGTTAGCAGAATGAATTTGGCACCTGTTGTAACAGCAAGTGAGGTAAAAGACTCGAAGCTAACCTTTCTGCTTGCGCTTGTGCACTCGCGGCGTTGCACGAGTCCAAAGAACCACGAGCTAGTCGCAATATCCAGCTAGATGGGATCCTTGCCCTTTGCATGGGCAAGCCGTGTTCTATACTTTGTGGCTATACTGTGTCTACGTTCAACTTTTGTGGAGGGATAGCAATGACACTAAGACTTTGATGATGGCAGGTTCAGAGAGATGGCAAGGGAGTGAATGATGGCTCCGCTGCTAGTTCAAAGAGGTCAGGAGGTAGTCGGGCGAGAGCAAGACCGGCAGAAGCTTCCGGAGCGCCAGCATAACATCTCTGTATAGCTAAGCAATTCGCCGTACAATGCGCCTCAGGAAACCCTTTTGGCTCTTCCGCCATGGCGCATTCTTCAGTATCTCCATTCTTACCGAGGGGTCTACAGCTATGTCCACGCTATGATGGGCTACGCTGCTACCGACCACCGCTGTGCGGGAGTTTCAAGAGGACACTAACTCGCATGAGTTGCTGAGGGCTCCTGCATTCTAGAGAGTCGAGCTCTAGGAGGTTGTTTGAAGCAGCGAGAGCAAGCTCCAATCGACAGAGAGCTTCGCAGGGCGCATTAGGTTAACTCAACTGCGTGGCAAGAGTAGTAAAGGCACTAGAATGCGACCGTAGTCGACAAGTGAGCAGCTTTTTCCTTTCGAGCATTTGAAGAAGGATGCAGAGCACGGCGGCCTCAATTTCCTGATTTGTGCTCTCGCGATCGGTTGTCCGTATATGCTCGGGAGATTGATGTCCTGCGAGAAAGCAGGCGCAAGTTGTCACAAGACACAGAACACGTGTCTTATTCGACTTCTGACACTGTGTCTTATTTTGTGACACTGTGTCAGAGTCTCGGCCGACCCTCGGCCGGGCCTCCCCGTATTCCGAATTAGGTTTAGCTAGAAAATTTGGAGCCTCTTTTCACATGCCTCGAGGCTATACTTACTTCATAACTTCCTAATTCAGTCAAATATCAATAAAACAATGCCAAAACATACTAAGGACCCTATCTAGAAGCATGTTATACGCACTGCTACCCTTAGCAACCTACATCTACACATGTAATATAAACATTACTCTAAGAGCTAGAAATTATATGAACCTAGTAGGGTTTATGTAGGTACTACCCTACACTCTCTGCTCTAGCCAAACAAGGCAATACACAGAAGAAAATAGCAAAAATGGACTAATCAGAGCACAAGGAAGCTACTAGTAGCTACGCTAAATAGATCTACATAGCTAGACTACCCCTTTTAACTACTAACTACCCTGCTTTCAGAAAGTTTATTTAGAAGCTAAACCTAGCATTTTCACCTCCTAGAAGGCACGCACAATCAGAATCGCTGTTAGATGAATGCTATGAACGCGTCAGAGTAGGAGTTAATTACTAGATTAACTAATTAAAGCACTTAAGTGTTATAACTAATAGCTAGAGCAACCTACGCAATAAGGCAGTTATTAACTACGTCATTGTATCTAAAACAGGAAGGAGCGCCTTCTTAAAGTCAGTTTCTACTAGATATGACTCCTATACAGGGGAATACCTTGTAACATAGATTAATGAAGTAATTACAGAGCTCTAAGGCAAGGTTGTCGCTATAGTAACTGACAACGCCTCTAACATAGTCTCTACGCCTATTTAATTAGCCTAGTAACACTTAGGCTTAATTACTACTAGCTGCATTACACATTAGTTGAATTTGATGATAAATGACCTAATTAAGCACCTATTAATTAACGCAATTTAGCAGGAGATCCTTGAATTAGCAAAGTAGATTAAGGTTCATAGTATAGTAAGAGTAGTATTTATCAGAGTAGCAGGTAAAAAGGAGGTTGTTTAGAAGGAGCTACAGGTGCCTAGCAAAACACGGTAGCAGGGGAAGGTCAATACTGTTAATTCTCTAATCGATCATTAATTAGTCCTTTAAACTAGTATCTTTGACAAGGATATTAATCAAGAGGGCCCTGAATTTGATTCAATTAGGAACCAAATTAGTAATAGAGAGTTTTAGCATAAAGCTCATCAATTTAAGGCCCTACTAGCGCCCTTCTTGAAGGTGACTATTTCTATAGAATCTAACGAATTAAAGCTCTTAAGGTGCTTACCCTAGTAGTAATTCCTAGCTCAAACAGCGATTTCATCTCCTCTTATTACAGATGAAGAGATAGTTTCATTAATTAATAATCGATTTAGTCAAGCATTCTATGCTACATAGGTAATAGCTTACTTAGCAGACCCTGCAGTACGCCAAGAGTAGCCTATAGAGCTTAATTAAAAGCTCCTAGACACTGCTTGCGACTAGATTACTAAGGAGCATTACCACGGCAACGTTAAGAAGGCAGTAGGGCTCTAGGGTAATGTACTACTACTCTATAAGTAGTAGGGGCCTTTCAAAGACCCTATTAAATAGGGTTCTGCTTTAAGGGTCCCTCTTACCCTTTAGTAGAGCTAATTTGAAGAAGAATTACCTAACCTGACAGCTCTACTACTAAAGGTTCTTTTAATTGCTCCTACTACAGGCGTAGTAGAGCGGAATTAGTTAATCTATTCATTTATCTATTTAAATAGGCGTAACTAACTTAGTGCTTAAAAAGCTACTAAGTTAGTCTTCTACTACACTAATATTAGTGCTAGATTTGATGAAGAGGTGCCTAAGGAGGACTTAGAGCCATCAATTAATCAAGCAATTAAAGAAGAGGTCGATTTTGTGCCTATTTATATGAGGGAGGATCAGAGGGCAAAAGAAAGGGGGGCTAATACATGATATTAGGGGAGTTTAGGCGTAATTCACGTTTATAACATGTATTTACAGCATAAAAGTGGTTTAGCGCGCATGGTCTGCACTAAGGCTAGCCGTTTTTGGTTAGCGCATAAGTCATAGAGTAAGACACAAAATTCTATGTGTCTTATGTCTTATCTTTAGACACTATGACTTATTATAAGACACTATGTCTGCATATCCCTAGGCGTAACAAGGACCTTAATAGGGTTGTAGGGCTCTTTGGCGATTTGACTAGTTAGTAGCAGTCTATATGTGATACAGTTAATACTAGGATGCTATTAGAGCCGCATAGGTTCTAATACCTGCCCTTAGCATGTAGTAACCCTACTACACATAGTAAGGGGTTCCTTTGTATATATATTAGCTTGTATGTCGTCTAAGTAGGATTAGTAGTTAACGTAGGACACCCCTACATTGCTAACCCTATAGTACCCCTGCGGGGTTAGGCTTAGACATGCTTTCTCTAATTAAGGAGCGTCAGGGGTTATAAGCACCCTTAGCGCTACCTCTACAATAAGCAGAAAGTAGCACTATCTTGTACCTACTAAAAGGTCGGATTACTCTGTCACACTGCGAGATATTTTCATATCATATAGTATATACATCTATATTAGTTCTGCTTTCTCCCCCCTACTTTGCAGTCTAGCAGAGAATACTACAATATGTCTAGAGTACTACGAACTCGCAACTAACGCGTAGTAAGTGCTATCCTAGGCGCCTGCAATGGCGAAGCTAGCCTAAGTAACTAGCCCGCAGAAGTACCCCCTGCAAGCGACACTACATCGAGCGACAGTTCTACTAGAGGCTAATTACATAGTAGACAAGGTAGTAGGCCCTCTGCATAGGGACTACAGCTAACCCTAACTATCGACCTGGCCCTTGTAGCCATGATTGTCGATTAGGTCGCAAAGCGCCTTGCGAACTAGAGCTAGAGCCGCACCGCTTCTAGTAGCGACAACAGCAAGGATAACGAAGATGTCGCTATAAGTAGTACTAATAAACTAGCAGATGAAGAAATCTAGTAAGATTTCATGCTAGGGACCTACAAAGACAACTTACTAGTAGGCGCAGACCCTCCGCGTGTGCCCGCGAGTCTAGTGCCTGAAATTGGGGCCATAGTAGGCTAACTAGGGGGTAGTTATAACGCATGTAACCTAAAGCTATTTAAGGGAGATACCTTAAAGGAGGCTTGAACTTTCTTGCAGGTATGTAAGGCAGTTTTTGTGCTTAACCTACGCGGATATTCCATAGAGGGCAAACAAGTCGCCCTTAGTGTAATGTAGCTCAAAGAGGATAAGGAACCTCGTAACAATTAGCATGAGGAGTATGACCTTATGTAGGTCTATGACAGAACGTATACATAGGCAGACTTTTGCTTGTTCTATGTTAACTAGGTCGAGGATCTAGGGAATCACGCCCTTACTATGTCTGTTAAGTATAAGAAGGCTAAGTAGGGGAAGGGACAAACAACCTCTAGCTTTGCTACCTACCTCGCTACGCTTAAGGGACAGATGCTACCCTATACTAAGAAGTAACGCGCATAGCACTTACTTATCAAACTTAATGACAATCTTCAGAATACAATTATGACTTTTCATGAACTTCCGACAACTTGGCAAGACCTCGTGTCCCTTGCGACACGTATGTAGATTACCTTAAAGCGAAATAGAAAATCAGGTAGTAAGGACAATAAGCGTCTAAGCCCTAAGGACCTACTAAAGGGCCGCTATTACAAGCGCCCTAGGGGTCACGCCTAACGTAGTAGTTCATTTAGGAGGAGCAAGCCCTCTAAGCTAAAAGACAGTAGCGAGAAGCCTCCGAGTAGCTGCTACATCTGTAGAGCGAGGGACTACTAGGCAGCTCGCTATCCTAAACGAAGTAATAGGAAAAAGGTAAGCAAGGTGTCTAAAACATCCTTAGAGGGGAGGCGAAAGAAGGACAAGCCTAAGACAACCGAATAGCTGCCGCGGGTATCGAAGCTGTCTGTCACTAATAGTGTAGACTTGTAGTCTGCCTAGCGCCTATCTAGTACGGTCCGAGCTAATAGCTCGCTTAAGCTAGTAGACTATATGTTAGACAACCTTGCGGAGGTTAACGTGATACCCTAGAGGGTAATCGTACGGCTCGGTTTAAAGCTAATTCTAGGAGCCCTGCTGCCTACTATGAAGTCCTTTTAGGGCGAAGGCATAGTAGCTTAAGGCACGTATAACGTGCGCCTCTAACTCGCGGACTCCTTAGGAGAAGTGCGCGAGACTAACGAAGTCTTCTACGCTAAAGACGTCCCTAATAAGGAGCTCCTACTCGGCCGCCCTTAGCGCTACAAGCAGGGAGTCGTTGTTAATAGAGCTACTAACAACTAGCTCTATAGCTCTTTAGGCGAAGTTCCTATAGTATAGATACGTGACACACGTAGCTTCTACAAGGACATGAAGAAGGTCTAATGCGTGTATATAGTCTACATATAGAGCGTTAAGGAAGACATTACCCTTCTGCCTAAGTTAGAAGAATACGCCGATATTTTCGACGTAGAAGCTATGGCCTATGCCTAGGCCCTAGACGCGGAACATGCGATTAACCTTAAGGAGGGTTATAATCCTCTACATTAACCTCTATACCCTATGTCGGAATCGTAGCTCGAAACACTTCGAGACTACCTCTACAAGGCGTAAAGGAACGGGTAGATCCGACGAAGCAACAGGGAGGCTAGAGCGTTAGTTATGTTCGTCCTGAAGAAGGACAACACGCTCTACCTATACGTTAACTATAGGGGCCTTAACATAGTAACCTAGAAGAACTGCTACCCCCTACTACTTATTAGCGAGACGCTTGACTGCCTTAGTTACGCCGCCATCTTCTTGTCTATTAACTTGAAGGACGCCTACTACTAGATACTAATCCGAAAGGGCGACAAGTAGAAGACTATATTCTAAACGTAGTATAGACACTTCGAGTATATAGTGATACTATTTAGCTTGACTAACGTACTAGCAATGTTCTAAGCGTATATTAACTAGGCCCTAGCTAGCGGTGTTAACACCTGCTACGTAGTATATTTAGACGATATACTAGTCTACTCCGACTCGAAGGAGGAGCATATTTGGTACCTAAGGATAGTGCTTAAACAGCTCTATAAGTTCGCTCTATACGCGAACCTAAAGAAGTGCTCATTCCTGACAGATAGGATCAAGTTTCTTGGATACATCGTCTCTACGGAAGGAGTCATCATAGATGACTAAAGGGTGTCTGTAATCGCGGAGTAGCCGTAGCTAACTACCCTCCGAGAAGTGTAGGTATTCCTAGGATTTACTAACTTCTACTGTAGATTCATATAGTCCTACTCGAAGATCGTGGCTCCCCTTACGGCCCTCGCAAAGGGCGCGATTCAAGGAAAAAAGCTAGGGATAGTACCTTAGGAGGAGGCTTAGAGCAAGGCTTTCTCTAAACTTAAGGCAGCTTTTTAAACTACGCCTATACTTCGGCACTTTGACCCTACTACGAAGATCCGAATAGAGACTAATGCTTCAAAATTCGCAATAGCCGCAATTATATCGCAGCTCTAGTTGCATGAAGGTAGTACGCGATAGTACCTAATTGCCTTCTAGTCGCGGAAGATGCAGGGCGCTAAGCTTAACTACAAGACTCACGACTAAGAGCTTTTAGCTATTGTTGATAGCTTCAAGGAGTACTAACACTACCTTGAAGGCGCAGCGTACCCTATTAAGGTGCTTACTAACCATAACAACCTTCATGGCTTCATGGGAGTAAAGCAGCTAAGTAGTCGGCAAGCAAGGTAGGCGACTTTCCTCGCTAGCTTTAACTTCGTTATCTAGCATCGTTCTAGAAAGACGAATCCGGCTAATAGTCCTTCGCGACGACTAGACTATAACACTAGGGAGTAGGGTAACTGATAGCTTCTCCCTATACTACAAACGAAGCTTGTAATTTAGGGCAGCGATCTGTTGTTAGCTCCTCTTATAGGTTGACTACAGGTCTAATAGGGCCTCATAGCCTCCGCTAGCGACAAACCCTCCTATCTAGCAATTATAGCGACCACGTCTAGCTCGATCCGTGCGGTAGTTAACTAGCTTACATGCGGTAAGCATGCGATGTCTAAAGAACCCTTTAAAGAAGTCTCGAGACTTATTTAGTAGTTACAAGAGCGAGAACTAGAGTTAATTAATGAGGGTGTAGCCCTCTAGGACACTGTAGGTAGTCCGAACTACTAGATCAAGTCAGGCGACTTATAGTACTTTGACAATAGGCTCTACGTACCTGCTAACTACGTACTCTGTTCGCAGCTTCTCCGTATTCATTATGACGATGAACTCGCAGGCTACTTTAGCGCAGAGAAGATAATCGCACTTCTCGGACGCAAATACTAGTAGCTAACGCTAGAACAGGATGTCTCTAACTATGTCAAATCCTGCTAGACATGCTAGGTTAGCAAATCTTGGCGCTATTACCCCTATAGCGATGCTTAGGTACTCCTACTACTAGAGAGACTATAGCAAGACTTGACTATGGATTTTATTACTAATTTGCTGCTAGCAAAGTAGAGAAGCAATATAGTTAATGCTATCCTTGTAGTAGTCGACTAATACTCTAAGATGAATGTCTTTATCCTATGTATGAAAAGGTGCACAAGTGGCAAGCTTGCGCGACTACTTCGCGACAAAGTCATATAGCGCTTTAGTGTCTCCCGAAGTATCCTATTAGATCGAGGTTCTGTCTTTACTAGTAAATACTAGCAAGAATTTGTGTTTAAGGCGCGTGTTAAGTACCGCCTAAGTATAGCATTCTATCTACAGACTAATAGTTAGACTAAACATATGAACTAGACTCTTAAGTAGTACCTTTAGTGCTACTATACTAAGAACTAGGATGCCTAGGCTAACGTAATTCCTATAGCGGAATTTGCGGTTAATAATAGCGTGCATGCTACTATGCGCATGTCGCCATTTTAGATTCTTTATGGCTTTAATCTAGAAATATACCTAGAACCGCCTTAGGACAAGTCTTCTAAGGAGAGGGTACTAGCCGCCGCAGAATTAGCGCGGCGTATGCGTAAGGCACATTCAGTACTAATAGAACACTAGAAAAAGGCCTCAGAATGCTAGATTAAACATAATAACGCCTATGCTAAACCGATGTAGTACGTAGTTAGTACGAAGGTGTTACTATTAACGAAGAATCTTAAGCTGAAACTTCTAAGCAAGAAGATGACGCCAAGGTTCGTCAGACCCTTCTAGATACATGACGCGATAGGCTCGCAGGCATACCGGCTATTATTGCTATTGTCGTATCATGTACATGATGTCTTCTACGTATCTCTACTTAAACCATAGGTATAGCACGAGGGCGAAGAGCCTGCGGACCCGATGCTAGTAGCAGAAGAGAACGAAGAGTAGGAAGTCAAGGGTATTAAGGATAGTATGTAGCGTAAAGGCGCAACGTACTATCTAGTAAAGTAGAAAGGATACCTACCTAAGTACACATAATAGGTTCTAGCCGAAGACTACAAGAACGCTCTAGAAGCTATTCGCAAGTTTGAAGAGCGGAGGATGCGTAAGCAGGGCTTAAGAAGGTCGATTTGTAGGAAGATAAGAGTTTCGGAGCAGAATTCTTGACATATGTATGTAGTACATAAGGCGCGAAGTAATAACAAGAAGCAAACGCCCTACTCATACATTATTAATGCCTAAAGGCACACCTAGAATAAACCTAAGAAGAACAAGAGACATACTCGGATTAGCTTCGTAGCTAATGCTTAGCGACTACTAGTTAGGGGCTTCCTAACTAAACCCGAAGCAGGAGAGTCTTTCTTGTTACAGTCCGCTAGGGACTACCTACCTACATAGGGTCTACTAAACACCCCGAAGCGACTATGAGTAACGGGAGTAGTAACGCCATGAAGAGAGGCTAGTATCTTCTTCTTTAGTAGGTTACAAGGGAGCTCGTCTTTAGAGCCTATAGTAGCTAGATAGCTAGCGACACCCTTACTATGCCTAGTTGCGACGACTACCTCATCCTTAGCATTAGAAGGCAAAGAGACTTAGGCGCGCTTGCGGCTGTCGCGCTCGGCCCTCGAGATTATCTTGCGCTTCTTAACATGAGTGTTAACTACATCATCGGACTTAGTGTCCCCCTTAGGCGCAACTAGTACGGTGACACTATAGCGCAAAGGGATCACATTAGGACCGAAGGTATCCTAGACGTCGTCATCCTCCTTATCCTTAAAGATCTAGCCTAGAGGCTTGTGCCTTAGCGTCTTGACAGACGTAGTGCGGATCGCAAGCAGGGAAGGTTCGGCTTCCTTGTCGCTAACCTTAATTTCAGCCCTAGCCTTCTTCTTCTTCTTAGACAGTAGCGTCGAGGCAGCGTAGGCAGCGGCGCTATAATGTGTTAGCTGTACGCACGCGACAGGATTCGAGCGAGTAACTTACGGCTTAGTCCTTAGGACTAGCTTAGAGGCAGGCTGCCTCTCGGTACGGCACTAGGGCGTAGCCTTAGTAGCGGGAACGGTGAATTGCTTGATGACCTTCTTGCGGATAATCCGCGTCTTAAAGTTATCGTTAATAGAGGCAAGGGCCCCGAGTTGCTAACGCTAACGGCTAGTCGGATATTTCTCGACGCTAACGTTAGCCTAGCAGAGAAAGTTAGCATTTATACTTAGAGGGTACCTACACTATATGCGTACTATGGGAAAGGTCTCGACTCTAATAGTTAGTACCTTCAAGATCTTCTAGACTAAGTCTACGATTAGACCTAGACAAACGTTTTCGCCTGTTAGTAGAGAGTCGAAGCAAACACCGCCGTAAGAACGGTTAGCAGTCACGGTGAAGCACGAGAGGGCGCCAAGCAGGGAGGCGAGTGCTTCGCGGTATTTAGCCTGTAGCCTGTTTATAGTCAGAGTGCCTTTAGTAACCCCCTTGTCGCGCGTACTCTAGAAGTCATCGATGTTACAGCAGAGCTAGTTATACTCGCTATACACCTCTTTAGGGAGGTCTTGGCATTTTTGATGCTTGCTATTACAGTTGACATAATTGCGGTAGAGACTACTCTTATCAAATCCGCTAACATAGATCTTAGCTACGCTTCGGTTAGTATAAGTCACGCATACCTCGCGGGTAGGAGACGCCTTACTAACAGGTAGAGGAGAGATGTGTGCAGCTTAGCTACTAAGGTTGTCAAGGCATTGTCGACACGAGCGACAATCGCAGGCAGAGCAAGTAGCGTCGAACTTAGTCTGCAGCATATAAGCCATTATAGCCAAGATAGGTTAGTTGATCCTAATTGATTGATTAAAGAAGAAGAGGCTCTAGTTTAGACCTGTAGACATAGTAAGGCGCAAGCTAAGCAAAATAGGAGTAGAGGTTAATGTTAGTGTCTTAGAACAGGAAGTTTAGGAAAGCGACGAGGTTTTTATACCCTCTAACAGCCCCCCTGTTACCTACCGCAACTGTTAAGCTAGTGACTCGAACTACATGCGCAGAGTACCTGCCTTTAGTTGACTTACAAGGGGACCGAATGATGTAATAACGGATAACGCGGCCGTTACGCATGTACGCTAACTACACTCGTGCTAGCCTACTAGCATGAAAATGTGGCGAGACCTACGCTAGGAGCGCGCTCCTGCTGTTTTAAGCGGCGCGCGTAGAGCGTCCGCGTACTTTCCTACTACCCTAAGGTTCTGCAACATGTTCTTCATAGTCACGACTAAATAGGGACAGCTAAGCTACTTGGCAAGGCCGGCGCGCATGCTTACCCTATAATTTCAAGGATTAACTAAAGTATATACTCGTAGTTTCCTGATATCTCGATCTGCATGTAAAGTAAAGGTCTTACAAAGCCGCCTAACATGTAACAGATTAAAACCTGCCCAAGTTAGCAGCCTCCGCCCTATACTTACTACGAAGGTGTTAAGGTATACGCATGACACATGTTATATAGGCTATCTACCTATTTACTCTTACGCGGTATAAGTGTGCTATATCCTATACCCTATACGTTCCGCGTGTATTACTTAGTAAGGCTAGGGACACCTCTATAGGAGGAGGGGCAGTAATACGGTTGATACTAGGGGGCCATTAGAGCCGCATAGGTTCTAATGCCTGCCCTTAGCATATAGTGACCCTACTACACATAGCAAGGAGTTCCTTCGTACATACGTTAGCTTGTATGTTGTCTAAGTAGGATTAGTAGTCGACGTAGGACGCCCCTATGTCGCTGACCCTACGGTACCCCTGCAGGGTTAGGCTCGGACATGCTTTCCCTAATTAAGGAGCGTCAGGGGTTATAAGCACCCTTAGCGCTACCTCTGCGATAAGCAGAAAGCAGCGCTGTCTTGTACCTACTAAAAGGTCGGATTATTCTGTTATACTACGAGATATTTTCATATCATATAGCATATACATCTATATTAATATGTGCTAATTAGTAACCGCAAAGCTGCAAGAAGATTTTGAAGTGCTCTTTTACATCTTTAAGCATTACACCTTTTAGAGAAGAAGATCCTACTTGAGCTTCAGGACTAAGATTCTTTATATAGATCTTCATCTTCCTATCTTAAAAAACTTATGTATATCTTGATTCTTTAATATCTAATAGGGAAAGAATCTTAAAGAAATGACAGCTTTTTCTTGTGCCTATAGCATTTCTTCCTACTAGAGCATGTCAAAAACTCTGAAATTTTCAGAGCTTATAGAGTAAGGCTCTCTTACTTATATATTAAGTTCTTAGAATATTTTAGCGAAGAATATAGAATATATACTACAGGAAAGAGCTATAAGAGTACTTTGAAGATATCGAAAAAAGTGAGAATCTTACAGACTCGCTACCCCGCATTTAAAAGTTCATTGTTATAGAACTAGAATACTAGCTAGACCCTTAAATCTGAAGCATAGAGTAGCGAGTCATGTAAGATCCTTACTTTTCTCAATGTCTTCATTCTTCTTACATATGATATATATGGCATATTTTTCGCTGAAATATTCTAAGAACTTAGTATTTAAGTAAGAGAGCCTTACTCTATAAGCTCTGAAAATTTCAAGGTTTTTGACACACTCTATCTAGGAGAAATGCTGTAAGTACAAGAAAAAGCTGTTATTTCTTTAAGATTCTCTCTCTATTAGGGCCCTTTCAGTTGCCTTAATTGCGGTCGTCAATTGCGGCAGCGCAATTGTAATTAGCGCCTTTATAGCTATTACTAGCAATTCTAGTTGTAGTTGTAATCGCGGTGTGCTTAGTTAATGCTAAGGCGCGCCAAGAATTACGATCTTGACTTTAGCTAGTGTTGTTAGTAGTAGGATTATTGATTTAATACTATCATACTATTAACTATAGCTTATCCGACAATCAATATTAACGCTAGCGTGGCTAGCTAGCGCTCGCAGACTCTTCCTTTCTATTAATCGCTATATAGTAGTAGCACTACGCTAGCTAAGCATGCGCTCCTAGATCCTTAGTTGCAGGCTAGTAATGAATTGCTATCTAATCTGTTACAAGGAGCTTTGCCCTTAGTAATAGCTACTAATTAATCAATTACTATACTCTCTTAGCTATAATCTACGCTAGTACAGGCTAGTGTTACTACTACAGCTACAGCTAATCGAGTTACTGCATCTCCGAGTCTAGCAACAGTCGTGTTAAAGCTAAAGTGCATTCAAAAGAAGGTAGATAAAGACAAGATGCTAGCTACAAAGATTATGAAGTAGTCGCGGACGTTAACGCTAGTAGTGCGTAAGACATCTCTAGTTCTTCCTATAACTAAAGAATCAGAAGAAGGTAGTATTAAGAAGGATAAAGACAAGAAAGTTATTGTCTAGTAGACTAAGGTAATAGAAGATGAGTTAGTGAAGTCATTACAAGATTTAATCTTGGCTAGCAAGCGTCTAGATAACTCATATAAGCCACAGGCGCTACAGAGGGCGTTGTTAGAGGTAAAGGTAGCGTGCGAAGATCTGGACATAGCAAAGGCGCTTACTATTAATAAGCTAAAGACAAAGATTAGTAATCTTAAGCATGACTAGCGTAAGTAGACTAATCTTAACAGGCAATCTAGTTAGAGCATTAATGAGGATACTAGGTGTCCTACTACTCCTGAGGACGTGATAAGGCGTTACTTTAAGACGTATAAGGACGCAAAGAAGTTCGCAAAGACGCTACTCTATATAGCGGATGCGCTTAGGGAGCTATTTAAGGGTACGTTAGCTACTAGAGTAAACGCAGAGGGCCTTTTAGTAGTAGATATTAGTAGTAATACCTCCTCTAGTCCTTCTACGCATATAGAGCAATTAGATTCGAGCCTGTCGACAAGGCCTAGTAGAAAGATCTCAAAGTATAAGGCGGTAGTGTTATAACTAGTAGAGTTACGTGAGACTATATAAGCCTTTAATGCTAATACTATCATGCCGCCGCTGCTAGAGCTGCTACTAATGCTAGCAATGCTAGAGAGTAGTATAAGCCGCGCCGTAGACGTCCTCTTTTATAGCAGCGAATTTGACCTTATACTAGATAAAGTAGCTATTATTATAGATGCTCTAATAAACAAAGCAAAAGCTAAGATGTAGCTTAAGGCTCCGCTTGCTATTAAGAAGCTCATGTGCACGCGCTAGATCACAGCTTCGACGTTGATAGGACTAAGGTAAATCGAGTCAGAGGTAATTAAGGGGGTAGGGAGGGGAGGGTAGTGTACTTGAGGCGTTACTAGCTAGACAGTAGGTTCCGGAATATCGATAATAAGGGGTCTGGAACTATGCGATGAACGCATTGTTAGCTTAGCAGGCATGGAATGTAGAATGCCTAGAAAATATCTAAAATTACATACAAAAAACATCTATGCGTAGGCACATGCCTATGTCCTATACTCCTACTACATTCTCCCTTTCTCCTAATTGCCTTGCCGCAGGAAACAACTCCTATAACACCTTGCTTGTTACCTACAACACCGTACTAATTAAGTAACATAACGTACACCTTATTACCTATTAAAATCTGCTATATGCGATTAGCTCTTATACCTTAGGTATGTAGACTACATATCTTCTGTAATAATCTCACGCTTTTCAACTATCGTGGAGCCGCTAACAAGAGCTTGCCGCTACGCCTTAAGCATCTTGTGCTTGTCTATTAACATACCGCGTCAAGTGCCCTTATAGTATTTATAGGCATTATACTCGAAGGGAACTATGTACTCACGCTCGTCTGCAACTAAGCACGTGTTAGTTAGGAAGTTGTGAAGAGTAGTACAGGCATATACTAGTTAATTAAGGTCCTTTATATTGTATAGCAAAGGCGTAGTTTAGAAGATCCTAAAGCGGGTTTTAAAGATACTAAAGTAGTACTCTATAACATTGCAAAGCGATGAGTAACAAAGGTTAAAGAGCTCCTTAGGCGTCTGCAGCATGTCCTTTGCGCTAAACTGCTCCTTCAAGTAATACCTAACACCCCTATAGGGAACTAAAGTCATGGCGGAGTTAGTATAGCTAGCATCCGCTAGATAATAGCATCTAACTAGTACCTGTAGCCTGTCTGTTGTTAACGACTTAGTAGCTACTAACACATAACTGTCATGAGCAGATCCTTCCTACCTAGGGTATACAAAGGTAAAGCGCCTTTTGTGATTAACTACTACTAACACGTTAATTAACAGGAACCCCTTACGATTACAGTATGGCGCTTAATCTCCTGACTTGACATAGGCGTAGATATGCGAGCTATTAAGAGCGCTAACTACTCCTTGAAACCACGGCTAGTATTTACCCTCCCTCTTATCTTTTACGCTAATCTCGTCCTTTACTACAAGCTCTTAAACGTCCGATGTAACCGCTAGTTTGACAAGCTACCTGTGTAAAGGCACTATTACCTTAAGCACCTCTGTCATAGATGTCATAAGTCACGAGCACTATAGGCTAAGTCAGAGCACTAGGGCCTAAGGCATAGCACAGGTGTAGAAGAAAGGATCTGTCACGAGAGGACATATCCCTAGATCTGTGGGGTTAGTCTATAGATCTATAGGCCTACATAGGAGGAAGGATCTATTACATAGGAATAGACCCTAGGATCTGTAGGGTTAGTCTACAGATCTAACAGAGCTGCCCTGTCTCTCTAGTATATAGGGATAGCTTCAGGACAGGCAGTTAGGAGCTTCGTGCTTAATCTCAATTTAATCCTCTCTTGCTTAGAGGAGAGTTAGTTACAAGGTTAATTGCTAGAGTTAATATTCTTCACAGCTCTGCAAGTCTAACACCTGATCCCCTTCCTGCTATTAGTACCTACCTTTATGACATTTTGAGCACTACTTTCAAGGAAGTATCAGGGGACTCGTCGAGCGCTTGACATACGCCTATGTCAAGTAGTTCTTTAGCTGTTAGTTTAACTTCTAGCGACAACAGTTAACTGACACTACGAGAACAAGTTGCTACTATACCTCAAATTACTTAGTAGCTCGAATCCATTCACCTTAGCGAGATAGCTCTAGCATCTGTCGCAGGTTAAACTACCGGGAATAGACATAGCAATAACAGCTTCAAGATAGGAAGCCCTATAGAGTTTACAGGACAATGATCTTAAGTCGAGATGTTTATCCTGTAATGCTAGTTAGCATTAAACATAGATACGGAATAGTTTACGACGCATCATAAGCGAATAATGCATATCGTCTCTTACCTGAAGGGACTAGCGTTCGAGTTCATCTAGCCTCATCTAACAGATTATCTAGATCACGTTAGTAACGTCGAAGCTAGGAAGATGACAACAAGGGAGATTCTTAACTTAGACAAGTCTTTGTTTAAGGCGTTATGCGAAGCTTTTAGGCTTAGTAATGAGTAATAAGAGGCCGAGAGAGCTCTCCTAGGAATCTAGCAGAAGGGTTCTGCTATCAAGTACCGCGCGGACTTTTAGACCCTATCTGCTCAAGTCGACTAGAATGATAATGCTTTAGCCGCTTAGTTCTACTAGGGACTAAAGGAGACAGTTAAAGACGAAATTGCCTGAGGAGATTAGCTAACGACATTCAAGGAAATGAGCGATCTTGCGATTAGAATTGATAATCGCATCTAGGAATAACAGTAGGAACGACAACATAGAAATCGCAGGCTAGCGTAAGCTAACTATAAGGTCTAACGATTAGCACCGAAATAGCGAAGCGATTTCTATAGTCTCTAACCGATAGAGTTAGATGCAACTAAGGGGCGCCTAAAGAGCGGACCGTAAGGAAAGCCACGGAAGGGCTCTCCTACCTAGAATGGTCTAAAGAAGCCATTCGACAAGAGTAACCTCGAGTGCTACAACTATGGAAAGAAAGGACATTTTGCCTGCGAATGTTTTGCTAAGAAGTAACGACAGGAACTGCCTAGGATAGAACAGGCTCGCGCGACAACAACGGCACCTAAGCAAAAGGCTGCCACTACTCGAGAACTAGACTATGCCTCACTTACTTAGACTATATGCTATAACGACGATTGTCGAATTCACATGAGTAATAAAGATGGTTCCGGATAGTACCCTAGCTGCAACAAGGCGCAATCTATCTGCGCGCTAAGGGTTACACCTTCTCGTGCAATAGTCCTAAGGTATTAGGAGCTAGAAGAAGAAGAAGGTTCGGACGACAACTATGAGCTTGTTAAAGCTGTCATTCCTAATTCCGAGGAAGACGAGAGCATAGAGAGATAGGCCATGCCGCTGCATGACATCAGACTCGATATTATCCGAATCATATAGAACTAGTAGGCTTAGTCTTGCCCATAGATTAATGGAGTATAACACGTCGACTAGCTTTGATATAACAAACTAGCCGACTGCATGCGACGACACCTAAGAGGACTACCGGTTATAGCTTAACCTCACGCGTATCAGAAAACTGTCTAAGAAATAGTACCGTTTAGGGTAGAGTTTACGCCCTAAGGAGGCTACCTTACCTACAAATGTATCTAGGTTCCACGAACGTTATGACTCTAGGTTAGCTACTTGAAAATGGAGTACGTAAGAAACGTACGGGAACAACAAGGCTAAGAGCAAGTACAACCTCTTAGGCTAGTTAGTAGTAACGCTCGAAGAAGAAGCCGAGACTGCATGATACCCGACTTAGTTCGAGAAAACAGCTATTTGGGAAACGACAAGGTCTACTAGAATTAGACCTACAGACAGACTAGACAGGGCTATAACGATGTGCCGCGGTTAGCGCTAGATACGCGGACAACCTTAGAGTATAGGTGCACATTAACGAGACACTAGCCTAGGCCTTAATAGATTCAGGATGCACTAGAATCTTCATGACGCCTAAGTTTGCCAGGATAGCTAGGATAAAGCCATAGGCGAAGACAAATGCTTTCTCGCTACAAGCGATTAATAGAAAGCTAGTCACGTACAACTAAGGAATAGTTGACAAAGAGACTAAGATGATACCTCTACAGATAGGACGCTACTAAGAGATGATCTAGTTTGACATCATGGAGTCACTAGGCTCGGATGTAGTACTAGGGCTACTATGGCTAAGAAACGCTAACCCCTACCTCGACTAGAAGAATGAGAGGATCTAGTTCCTAGAACTCTCGAGATCGATACCTCTACCTATAGTACACGACGTACTAGGCAAGATCGAAATCTGTGCTATGACTTCAAATAAGATAGTCGCCGCTATCGATAATCTAGAACAGGAAGTACACGTCCTATAGGTTAAAGCAATGTAATCTGAAGTCAAGGTCGAATTCATAGTTCCTGACGAGTATAAAGAGTTCGCTACTCTTTTTAAGGAAGAACCTGACTAAGAAGCTCTGCTAGAACACTAGGAGTAGGATCACGGGATACCCTTATTCCCTAGCAAGACACTAACGAAGCAACTAGTTCACCTATTATTAGCGGCGAAACTAGAGATTCTCCGGAAATACCTTGAAGACAACCTCTAGAAGGGCTTCATCCGTAAGTTGTAGTCCCTAGCAGGATATCTAATCCTGTTTGTTCCTAAGGGGGAAGATAACTAGTAACTCTGCGTAGATTATCGTAGATTAAACGACATTATAATAAAGAATAGTTATCTACTTCCTTTGCTCTCGGAATTACAGGATTGCCTACAAGGAGTAGTATAGTTCTCGAAGTTCGACATACTAGGAGCGTACAACCAAATTCAAATTAAGGAAGGCGAAGAATAGAAGACTACGTTCTAAACTAGGTTCGGATACTACAAGTATATAGTCATGCTAGTTAGGTTGACAAACGCCCTGGCTACATGGCAGGCATTTATTAACAATGTGCTACAAGAGTACCTTGACGTCTTTGTAGTTATATACTTAGACGACATCCTTGTCTACTCACGAACGATCGAAGAACATAGGACTCATGTACGTAAGGTACTTTAGAAACTCCAGGATTACAAGCTAAAGGTTAAGCCTTAGAAGAGGGAGTTTCACAAGCAGGAAGTCTAATTCCTCGGCTACGTAGTAGCGTGGAATAGAATCAAGATAGACACTAAGAAAGTCTAGGTCGTAAAAGAGTAGCCTACGCTAACTAATGTTAAGGAAGTATAGTCCTTCCTTAGATTTGCTAACTTCTACCGAAGATTTGTAGCAAACTATTCGAAGATTACGGCACTACTTACGACGCTTACTACGAAGGATACACTATTTGTTTAGGACGACGCCTAACAGAATGCCTTTAAGGAACTCAAGCAACGATTTATAGATTAGCTAGTCTTACTTGTTTTCGACCCTAATAAGCCTATTACAGTCGAAACAGATGCCTCCGACGTAGCACTTAGGGCATGCTTAAGTTAACTAGGACCAAGTACATGACTACAGCTAGTTGCCTACTACTCGAGAAAGCTGTCTAGACCTAAACTCCGTTACGACGTCTAAAACAAAGAACTTCTAGCTATAGTAGACGCCTATAAGGCCTAGCGAGTCTACTTAGAAGGTTCTAAGCACTAAGTCACGGTCTATACAGGCTATAAGAACTTGCGATACTTCATAACGACAAAAGAGTTAAACTGACGACAAGTTTAGTAGAGTAAGGAACTCTCTAGTTTTAACTGCAAGATCGTCTATTACAAGGGGTCCGATAACGCACGCGCCGATGCACTTAGCCGCTAGACTGACTACATGAAAGGCATGAAGCAGGAGAAACACGCCGTTCTCTAGGAAAATAGCGATAGCACGCTAGGAGTTAACTAACTTGTAGCCATGACTATTACATTAATATAGATGTACATGCTATATGATATGAAAATATCTCGTAGTGTGACGGAGTAATCCGACCTTTTAGTAGGTATAAGACAGCGCTACTTTCTGCTTATTGCAGAGGTAGCACTAAGGGTGCTTATAACCCCTAACGCTCCTTAATTAGGGAAAGCATGTCTAAGCCTAACCCCGCAGGGGTACCGTAGGGTCAGCGACGTAGGGTTATCCTACGTCGACTACTAATCCTACTTGGACGACATACAAGCCAACATATGTACGAAGGACCCCCTTGCTATATGTAGCAGGGTCACTACATGCTAAGGGCGGGCATTAGAACCTATGCGGCTCTAATAGCCCCCTAGTATTAACCGTATTACTGCCCCTCCTCTAATGAGGATGTCCCTAGCCTTACCGAGTAATACACGCGGAACGTATAGGGTACAGGTGTCATGAGTGTCAGGAGTACTATGAGTTACAGGATCATGAGGGTCCTAAGTACTATAAGTCATAGTATAGTTATAGGAGTACTATGAGTTATAAGCATAGTCATAGGAGAAAGGATCTGTCACGTGAGGACAGATCCTCGGATCTGTAGGGTTAGTCTACAGATCTATAGGCCTGTAGGGGAGAAAGGATCTGTCACAGGATAACAGACTCTCGGATCTATATGGTTAGTCTACAGATCTACAGACATAGATCTATTAGGTCTGTTAACAGATCTAACAGAGCTGCTCTGTCTCTCTAGTATATAGGGATAGCTTTAGGACAGGCAGTTAGGAGCTTTGTGCTTAATCTTAATTTAATCCTCTCTTGCTTAGAGGAGAGTTAGTTACAAGGTTAACTGCTATTATCGATATTCTTCATAGCTCTACAAGTCTAACACCTAGTTACCTTCCTACTATTAGCACCTACCCTTATGACATTTTGAGCACTACTTCTAAGGAAGCATCAGGGGACTCGTTAAGCGCTTAACATACGCCTATATCAAGTAGTTCTTTAACTATTAGTTTAACTTCTAGCGACAGTTAACTAATACTATAAGAACAAGTTGCCGCTATACCTTAAATTACGTAGTAGCTCGAATTCATTGACCTTAGCGAGATAGCTCTAGCATCTGTCGCAGGTTTAACTACCGGGAATAGACATGGCAATAACGGCTTCAAGATAGGAAGCCCTACAGAGTTCACAGGACAACGATCTTAAGTCGAGATGTTTATCCTATAATGCTAGTTAGCATTTAACATAGATACAGAATAGTTTACGACATATCATAAGCGAATGATGTACATTGTCTCTTACCTAAAGGGACTAGCGTTCGAGTTTATCTAGCCTTATCTAACAGATTATCTAGATCATGTTAGTAACGTCGAAGCTAGGAAGACGACAACTAGGGAGATTCTTAACTTAGACAAGTCTTTGTTTAAGGCATTACGCGAAGCTTTTAGGCTCGGTAATGAGTAACAAGAGGCCAAGAGAGCTCTCCTAGGAATCTAGCAGAAGGGTTCCGCTATTAAGTACCGCGCGGACTTTTAGACCCTCTCTGCTCAAGTCGACTAGAATGATAATGCTTTAGCCGCTTAGTTCTACTAGGGACTAAAGGAGACGGTTAAAGACAAAATTGCCTGAGGAGATCAGCTAATGACATTTAAGGAAATGAGCGATCTCGCGATTAGAATCGATAATCGCATCTAGGAACGACAGCAAGAACGACAACATAGAAATCGCAAGCTAGCACAGGCTAACTATAAGGTCTAACGATTAGCACCAAAATGGCGAAGCGATTACTATGGTCTCTAACCGATAGAGTTAGATGCGACTAAGGGGCGTCCGAAGAATAGACCCTAAGGAAAGCCATAGAAGGGCTCTCCTCCCTAGAATGGTCTGAAGAAGCCATTCGACAAGAGTAATCTTGAGTGCTACAACTGTAGAAAGAAAGGACACTTTGCCCGCGAATGTTTTGCTAAGAAGCAACGACAAGAGCTGCCTAGGATAGAGCAGGCTCGCGCGACAATGACGGCACCTAAGCAAAAGGCTACTACTACTCGAGAACCGGACTATGCCGCACTTACTTAGACTGCGTGCTATGACGACAATTGTTAAATTCACATGAGTAATAAAGATGGTTCCGGATAGTACCCTAGCCGAAACAAGGCATAGTCGATCTATGCACTAAGGGGTACACCTTCTAGTACGATAGTCCTGAGGCAACAGGAGCTAGAAGAAGAAGAAGAAGGTTCGGACGATAACTACAAGCTTGTCGAAGCCGTTATTCCTGATTCCGAGGAAGACAAGAGCATAGAGCTATAGGCTATGCCGCTACATGACATTAGACTTAATATTATCCGAATTATACAGAACTAGTAGGCTTAGGCTTGCCCATGGATGAATAGAGTATAACACGTCGACTAGCTTTAGTATGGAGGAGACTACTAGTCGTAGCTTAACCTCACGCGCATTAGAAAGTTGTCTAAGAAATTGTACCGTTCGGGGTAGAGTTTACGCCCTAGGGAGGCTACCTAACCTACGAAGGTATTCAGATTCTACGAGCGCTACGACTCCGAGTCTATCACTTAAAGATAGAGTACGCAAGAAACACGTAGGAACAGCGAGGCCAAGAGCGAGAACGACCTCTTAGGCTAGAAAACGGTAACGCTTAGAGAAGAAGCCGAGACCGCACGATCCCTAAACTAGTCCGTGAAGACAGTAATTCGGGAAACGACAAGGTCCGCTAGAATTAGACCTACAGACAGACTAGACAGGGCTACAACGATGTGCCGCGATTGGCGCCAGATACGCAAACAACCTTATAGTATAGGTGCACATTAACGAGACGCTAGCTAGGGCCTTATTAGATTCAGGATGTACTAGAATCTTCATGACGCCTAAGTTTGCCAGGACAGCTAGGATAAAGCTACAGGCGAAGACGAATGCTTTCTTACTACAAGCAATTAATAGAAAGCTAGTCATGTATAACTAAGAAGTAGTTAACGAAGAGACTAAGATGATGCCTCTACGGATAGGACGCTACTAAGAGATGCTCTAGTTCGACATCACGGAGTCACTAGGCTCGGATGTAGTAGTAGGGTTACTATAGCTAAGAAACGCTAACCCCTATATCGACTAGAAGAATGAGAGGATCTAGTTCCTAGAACTCTCTAGATTGATACCTCTACCTGTAGTACACGATGTACTAGGCAAGATCGAAATATGTGCTATGACTTCAAGCGAGATAGTAGCCGCTATCAAGGATCTAGAACAGGAAGTGTACGTCCTATAGGTTAAAGCAACGTAATCGGAAGTCAAGGTCGAATTCATAGTTCCTAATGAGTATAAAGAGTTCGCTACTCTTTTTGAGGAAGAACCTAACTAAGAAGCTCTGCTAGAACACTAGGAGTAGGACTACAGGATACCCTTACTCCCTAGCAAGACACTAACGAAGCAGTTAGTTTGCCTGTTATTAGCGGCGAAACTAGAGATTCTCCGGAAATACCTAGAAGACAACCTCCGGAAAGGCTTTATCCGCGAGTCGTAGTCCCTAGCCGGATATCTAATCCTGTTTGTGCCTAAGGGGGAAGATAACTAGCGACTCTGCGTAGATTACTATAGATTAAACAACATCATAATAAAGAATAGTTATCCGCTTCCTTTGCTCTTAGAATTACAGGACTGCCTATAAGGAGCAATATAGTTGCCGAAGTTCGACATACCCGGAGTGTATAACCGAATTCGAATTAAGGAAGGCGAAGAAAAGAAGACCGCGTTCCGAACAAGGTTTAGACACTATGAGTACATAGTCATGCTATTTAGGTTAACAAATGCCCTAGCTACATAGCAGGCATTTATTAACAATGTGCTACGAGAGTACCTCGACGTCTTTGTAGTTATATACCTAGACGACATCCTCGTCTACTCCCGGACGATCGAAGAGCATAGGACTTACGTACGTAAGGTACTTTAGAAACTCTAGGATTACTAGTTAAAGGTTAAGCCTTAGAAGAGCGAGTTTCACAAGCAGGAAGTACAATTCCTTAGCTACGTAGTAGCATAGAATAGAATCAAGATAGACACTAAGAAAGTCTAGGTCGTAAAAGAGTAGCCTATGCTAACTAATGTTAAGAAAGTATAGTCCTTCCTTAGATTCGCTAACTTCTACCGAAGATTTGTAGCAAACTATTCGAAGATTATAGCACTACTTACGACTCTTACAACGAAGGATACACTATTCGTATAGGACGACGCCTAACGGAATGCCTTTAAGGAACTCAAGCGACAATTTACAGATCAGCTAATCTTACTTGTATTCGACCTAGATAAGCCTATCATAGTCAAAACAGATGCCTCTAACGCGGCACTCGGGGCATGCTTAAGTTAACTAGGACCGAGTAGACGACTACAGCTAGTCGCCTACTACTCGAGGAAATTGTCTAGACCTAAACTCTGTTACAACGTCTACAACAAAGAACTTCTAGCCATAGTAGATGCCTACAAGGCCTAGCGAGTCTACTTAGAAGGTTCTAAGCACTAGGTCACGGTCTACACAGACCATAAGAACTTGCGATACTTCATAATGACGAAAGAGTTAAACTAACAACAGGTTCGGTAGAGTAAGAAGCTCTCTAGTTTTAACTGTAAGATTGTCTATCGCAAGGGGACCGATAACGCACGCGCCGATGCACTTAGCCGCTAGACGGACTACATGAAGGGCGTGAAGCAGGAGAAACATGCTGTTCTCTAGGAAAATAGCGATAGCACGCTAGGAGTTAACTGACTCGCGGCTACGACTGTCACATAGACTAGTGAATTTCAGGATGACCTGAAGAACGCGCTAGTCTACGACCTAACTGCACTTGCTGTCCGCGACGACATTAATGGACAGGAGGATTAGGAAGACGAAGACAGAATCCTTCTGTTTCAAGGATTAGTATATGTGCTAACGTCTTTACGATCGGAACTACTACGCCTCTGACATGACGTACCTTAGGTAGGACACCTAGGAGTGTCTAAAATGAAGCAAATTCTCTGACAAGAATATTACTTCCCTAGGATAAGCAAGGCAATTAAGGACTACGTCTGTTAATATGTGACTTACTAACAAAGTAAGTATGACTGTCATAAACCGTATAGGCTACTACGACTACTTAAGGTACCTTAACGGCCATGGGAATCGCTTGCTATAGACTTTATCGTCAAACTACCTTAGTCAAAAGAACCCGCTACTAATAAGTTCTTCGACAGGATCATAGTAGTAGTCGACCGATTCACTAAGTTTAGGAAGTTTATCCCTTACCGTAAAGACTTCAAGACTAAAGATATCGCGCATGTCTTCATCAAATAGGTAGTAGTACTACACGGCATGCTATAGGACCTAGTAACGGATCGAGGATCCGTGTTTACCTCTAACTTCTAGAGAGCCCTAATAAGACAATTCTAGGTCAAACATCGACTAAGTACTTCCTTCTACCCTTAGACAGATAGACAGTGTCACAGGTGAACGACGTATACACAGGGGTTTATGTAGTATTTAACAAGTACGATAGGGAGAGAGGGACTATCTGTTAGCTGTCTAGTCTTTTATAGCCGGCCGTTAGGGGTCGCGTCGCACAGGCCCTAGCCTGTGCCAAGACTTAGGGCCTCGCCCTTCACATTACCCTTCCCCCCCCCCCCTTCTTGTTCATGGCAAGGAATCCGTCAGTTTCCTTCTAGCACATAAAGTCCGGATCGCGGCTAGGCTGACATAGCTTCCTAACTTCACTTCCCTTGTCTAAGTCTACTCTACTTGTCTAAGTCTACTTCACTTTACCTCTTACGCTCCCTGTTCTCCTATGCCTACAGCCTAGCCTCTAACTAGTCTTGCCAGGTTCCTAGACTCTACTTCGCTTATTCAAGTCTACTTTACTTTCCTACCTCTCTTTACTTCACTTCTATTTATCGCCATCCGAGCCATTATAGGGGCGCTCCTAGGCCCGTGCTAGTACATCCCTTACTATATAAAAAGCGCCCTTCGCTATTACTCTTGCTTCCTTTCTCTTACATGCTTACCTTAAACCGTAAGCCCCCCCCCTCTTTCTCCTACCTTCTGGCTTTTTCTCTAGGATTCCGGGCAATACTAACTAGAACTAGATAGCCCCCGCCCTCTACTACGTCGACTACGCCCTCTAGGGTGTAGATTACATCCTATAATTAGTATGTTCTAGAGTCCTTGTCGTTATGCCTAGCTTTAGCCAATAAATCTGTCTAGTCTACCTAAGCCCGCGCCTGCTAGCGCTACTCTAGCAAGCGCCTAAACTGCAAAGCCCTGTACGTGTTACTTAGTATCTGCGTAAAATGCTCCGCTAACCTAGCTAGCCCCGCCCTTACCTACGTCTCCTACGCCTCCTAGACCTGTTCCTAGGACGCTAACAGGTATGACCTGCTCCCTAGGGGGTTTTGCACAGCTAACATCATGACAGCGCCGCCGCGCATAACGACCTAGCGAAGGTCCTCAAGGCCTAGAGGGCCTTAGGGCCTTTGTAGTTAGCGGGTCTGCTGTCTAGGTATTTTCTATTAGTGTCCTCCATGATTACGCCGCTAACCTCGAGCAGGGTCGTGGCCTAGGAGGTCATGGGGACCGTAGGTGCTACTATCGCCTAGCAGGGCCTCCTGTAAGTTTATCCTATACTCTATGTGTTTCTGCGCGCTAACAGTTCAGAAGGTCCGGGGGCGTTCTACTAGCGCTTACCTTAGGTAGGCAGTAGGAGAACGTTGCTAGTAAGGGCGAGAGCCCTCGTCAGCGTCAGTCTGGCGCTACTACGCGGGGCCCTGACCGAGAGGCCAGGGACTCTGACAGCAGCCTAGTCGGCGGGTCTAGGGGGTCTGGCGAGGGCCCCTTAGACGGCAGGGGGGCTAGCCCTGCTAGCGGGGCCCCTAGTGACAATCCCGCATGATTGTCGCTAGGGTCCTCTATCCTTAGCGCAGGGGCCTGCGGCCAGGGGGGTTTTTTCTTTTATTGTATATATAGTTACCTAATGTCAATTTTCCCCCTCTAACTTTTGTCCTTCTTAAACGCCTGTACTCCTTATTAAGAATGCTTGACTCCCTTTACTAAGTCCTACATCTCGTTTCCTTTTTCTTCTTACCCTACCTCTCTCTAGGGCCGTCGTTGTTCTCCGCGCTTCCCTAAGTCTACTCGAAGCGGTCTATTACTTTAGTGTCTATTAGGTTTTCTAGGGGCTCCTATGTAGGTTTGTAGTACCCTAACTATTTCACTAGGACCTCGCGTCCTCTTCCCCTTCTCTTGTCCCTTGCGCAGAGTACCTCCTCTACTAACTACTCCTCATGCGACTTAAACAAAAGGGGGTCCGGCTGTTCGTCGTCGTTCTCCTGCCTAGGCATAGGGTCTCTACCCGCTAGTCTTAGCAGGTTAGTATAGAACACTAGGTATATATTGTTTAGGAGCCTAGTCAAGCAGATAGAGACTAGTGATAATACTTCGGCTACTATGTACTTCGCATGCTTAGCGTCTAAGCTTTTCTTAGGTCTCTCTATAGTGTAGTTCTACAGATCTAGCTAGACCTTGTCACTAACTTTATAAATTAGGGCGAGGTTTTAGCGTTTATTAGCAGACTCCTCCTGTTCTTACATAGAAGCCGCTATTGTTGCTTAGCAGATTCCTGTTATGTCCTAAATCTTTCCTACAAACGCCCTTGCCCTCTTAGCTGCTTTTAACAGGCTAGGCCCTACGGGGTCCTCAGTTAAAGGTATAGGGCCCTATGCTTCGTAGCTATAGGTAGCGAAGAAGGGGCTTATGCTAATTCCTAAATGATACCTCCTGTTTAGCGCTAGTTAAGCTACGGGGAGCTATTGCTTCTAGTCGGATTGCTCATAGTTAATATAGTTCCGGAGGTACGCTTGCACCTCTTAGTTTAGGCGTTTAGGGCCTCTGTCTATTTGTAGGTAGTACGCGGAGCTTAACTGCTAGGACATGCCTATTCCTTTACAGAAGGTCGTCTAGAAGGTGCTAGTCTAGTTAGTGCCCTAGTCGCTTGTAATAGCCGTTAGCATTCCATGGTACTAGGCCTAGCAATCTATGAACTTCTCCGCGTATTCCTCTGCTTTCATGCTAGGCATTACCTGCAAAACTACGTACTTGTATAGGCGATCCTTGATAACCTATAGGTATCGACATCCCTCGGAATCAGGCAGGTCTGTCATGAAGTCTATTAAGATCTCCTAGAAGAATCTGTCAGGAACTAGTAATAGCTTTAGTAGTCTATGCTTATACTCTCTCTATACCTTGTTACAACCGTAGTAGTCGCAGTTCCTCAGGAACCGCCAGACATGCTTAGACAGTAACAGCTAGTAGAAGTCGCGCCCTAGGATTATCGTCGTGGTATCCCGTCCTAGGTGCCTATATACCGTAGCGTCGTACATAGACTAAATGAGCTTTGTCCTAAGCATGTCGTCGCTTTCGTCCCTAGAGTCTGAGGTCTCGCCCCTAGGCTAACTGTCGTTTGCTCCTAGGACCTATAGTTTGTCGCGGTATCGCAGGAAGCCCCTCTTGTCGATCTTGTAGTCCCCTGCTTGTAGTTTCAGCCTCGCTCTAGCTAGTAGCGCCTAGGAGCCGCCCTTTACTGCTTTTAACACTGTCGAGTATAGCTTGTCTTTCTCTACTGTGGCTGCCTATAAGTCATTAAGGGTGCCGTCCTAGAACGGCCTAATAGGCTCCTAGTTAGAGGTTGCGGAGTTAGCGAGTTACTGTTCGTTCTCTACTACGGTAGTAGGTAGTAGGCTAGTTGAGGTAATCGGTACGACGTCTCTGCTCTTGTCCACAGGGTCCGGCTAACTCTCTACGACTTCTAGGTCTAAAAACCTCTTAAACCGTGATTCCTTATCTTCTGCCTCTAGCGTGTCCTGTTCTCGTCTCGACAATGCGTCTAGGACTACTCCTTTAGCGCCTAGGCAATATACCAAGGAGAACTAGAATTACGCGAGGGTCTCATACTACCGTATCTGCCGCTCGGACAGCTGTCGCTTGACCATGAAGTACTCCAGGTTTTTGTGGTCTATGAGAATAGTAAAGGGCCTACACGACTTCAGCTCGGGGCCCTAGAACTTGAGGCTAGATATCACGGCTAGCATCTCCTTGTTATAGATGTCGTAATTAATCTCCGCCTTATTAAGTTTCTGCGAGAAGAAGCCTACTAGTCTCCGGACTCTGTTGCTTTCTTGCAGGAGAGCCGCCCCTAACGCGAACCCGCTACAGTTAGTCTCTAAAAAGGTCGGCAGCTCCAGGTTCTATTAAGAAAGGACTAGCGCTAAACAGAACTTTGCTTTTAGCGTTCTAAACGCGGACTCCTCGAGTTCCCCCTAGGAGAACGGTCTGCCCTTCCCTGTAAGCGCCGTCAAGGGCCTAGCTGTCTTCGAGTAGTTCAGGATGAACATCCTATAGTAGTTAGCGAAGCCGAGGAATCTACGTACTTCCTTTTGTGTTTTAAGCCGCTCCTAGTTACGCATGGCCTCTACCTTTTCTAGCTTAGTCCCTACGCCTTTTCTGTTAGCATAGATCATGAACCCTAGGTACTTGATATCCTTTTTGGCAAACTCGCTCTTCCTAGGGTCAAGGTAGAGGCCCCTGTCCTAGAGCTTCTAGAGTACTCGCGTTACTTTAGCGAAATAGTCTTCTCGCGAACTGCCGCTATATATGATAACGTCGTCTATGTACGCGGAGGCGTAGTCGTCTAATTCCTCGCGTAGTAGTATGTTAATATATCGTTAGAACGTTGCTAGAGCCCTAGATAAACCGAACGGACATACTTGCCATTTAAATGAACCGAACCTTATGCGAAAGGCTGTCTTGTACTCATAGCCTTTCGCCATATGGATTTAGTAGAAGGCTAACACTACGTCTACCTTAGTAAGCTACTAGGCGCCCGTGAGGTTCCTCAAGGTCTCTAGTATTAACAGGAGGGGGTACCTATCTTGCTTTGTGATTATATTAAGGGCGCGGTAATCGCAGCAGAACCGGAGCCCTCCTCCTAGCTTCTAGACAAAAAGCACGGGAGCCGCAGCCTCTAAGTTAGTAGGCCGAATAAATCCCTTCCCTAATAGTTCGTCTAAGGACTTCCTTAAAACAAGTAGTTCCTCCTTTAACATGCTATACAGGGGTCCCTATAGCAGAGCCGGTTAGGATCCGTCTAGTCTTTTGCGGAGTTTAATGCAGTAGTTAATGCTAGGGCGGTATGGCGCTAATTTTTCCGCTTCTTAGTAGCAGAATAGTAGAGCCATGTGCTAAAGCTCCGGAGGTAGCGCCTCTCTTAACTCGTCTAGCGTCGGATATTCCTTTGCCTTTAAGGCCTCCGTAACATCTGCTGTCGCTATCGCGCATACCCGGGTAAAGTTCCTACGGTCCTCGTATTCTCGGTAGTTCTGTCCTTCGTCTATCTACTGTCCCGCTCTCCTATGCTAATACCGACGCCTTTCTAGTGCGGTCCGCACTTTATTGTGAGCCTTCTAGGGGTTCCCTAGTATTAGGGGGAAGGCTAGATCCTTTACTACGTATGCGTACACTAGTTGCTAGAACCCCTCGATTTCTATCTAGAAGGCGACTACTCCTTCTACTGCGGAGTCTCGCATCGACGCTATTACGCCCCTCGCTATGCGAGACTCTTTGCTTATTAAGCTTAAGCCGAGACCTTTTACTAGGTCTCTGTTAATTGCAGCGTAGCATTAGTACCCCTTATCGATAAGAGCTAATGTCCCGGTATTATTTGCTAGGACTACATTAGTATAAATCAGGTTCCTGTCTATAGATCCCTTAACTCTCTCCTATCCTTCTGCTAATGTCTCCGTTACTCCTACTTCCTGACTCTAAGCAGGAGTCAATCTTTTCCCGAGTTTTTCCTCCTAGGTTCCTCTGCTATTCTATTGTCCTCTAGCAATGGCGACACTCTAGTTGTGTTAATCCGGGCTAGGGGTGTAGCTAAGGCATAGGGACACCCCTTAACTTAGTGTCTAGACACTCCGTAATAGTAGCACAGGTTATTCTCCTAGCGTTTCTCTCTCTCTGTAGTGTCTACCTATTTGGCGCGTTGTTTTCCCCCGTTGTTTTGTCAGGGTCCTTTACTGTCATATTAGTCTCCTACAGTACAAGTCAGTACTATGACTATATCCCTATCCGCGTCTATTCGGGATCTAACCCTAGGGTTAGGTATCTACATGGCAGCTATAGGAATACCTTTAGAGTCCTTGTTCTTTTCCCTTAACTACCTCCTATAGGCCGCCTTGAACTAGTTAGTTGCCTTGGAGTTTGTCATGACTCTTTCGACCTCCTCTGTAAACGCGTAGTAGTCCCCCTTATCTCTTACGTTTACTATGTACATCCTAGCAGGATTCGAAAACGAATTCTTGAGGTATCTAATCTTCGCGTCATCTGTCTACTAGTCCCCTCCTACTAACAGCAGGAGTTCGTCGAATTCTAGCTAGTGCTCGTGCCATGGCTAGCCTGCCGCGTGTCGGAGGTTCGTAAGCTGTTCTAGAGCTTTCGCTATCTCGTTACTATCTACGAACATGGCCTTAAGTTACGTGAGGAAAGCCAGACGGCCTTTCTATAGTGAAATCGATCGTACTTAATGTCACAGGTAAACGACGTATACACAGGGGTTTATATGGTATTTAACAAGTACGATAGGGAGAGAGGGACTATCTGCTAGCTGTCCGGTCTTTTATAGCTAGCTGTTAGGGGTCGCGTCGCATAAGCCCTAGCCTGTGCTAAGACTTAGGGCCTCGCCCTTCACAGACAGACAGAACGTCTAAATCAGACGTTAGAATAGTACCTTCGATCCTATGTGAATAGGGACTAGAACAACTAGGTAGAGTTGTTGCTAATAGCACAGCTCGCGTATAATAGTATGCTAGCAGAGTCGACAGGACTCTCGCCTTTTTAGATGGCATATAGATTAGCTATAGAAGACATTCTAGACGTCTTAGCTAGTAATCCGAACCTAGCAGCACTCGGACGAGTAGAACATCTACGCTAACTGCAAACAGAAGCACGACTCGACCTGCAGTTCTATTAGTAGAACATGGCATAGCACGCGAATCGTAAGAGAATTAAGGGACTAATTCTAAAGGAGGGGGACAAGGTGTATCTCCTCTACTATCACATCAAATTAGACAAGCCGAGTAAAAAACTAGACGCTGTAAAACTAGGACTATTCAGGATTAAGGCTAAGAAAGGACCAGTTAATTTTGAGTTATAGCTACCTAAGCAGATGAGAATACACCCTGTGTTCTATGTCTCTCTACTAGAACAAGTAGCGCTAGACGCCGCACTGTAAACGGAACCCTTACTACTCGACCCTAAAGTAGAAGAACCTAAGTACACTGTCAAGAAGATCGTCGACACTCGCTAGCGGGACAGACAGCGAGAGTACTTAGTAAAATGGGAAGGATATAGGAGTACCGAGAACACCTAGGAACCCCTCGAACACCTGCGAAAGTGTTAGCAAAAGATACGAAGTTTCGAGAGAAGAACGAACCTAGGGAGAAGATTATAAGCTATGACTAGACTCCTGCAGGACGCTATCGATAGGCTCGGCTATCACGCTATCCAGGAAACCCTAATACGAGGTATTAGCAAAACCTTCTATTACGCTCCATGTCGTAGGACTAAGAGCAAGACCTGCTAAGGGATCTAGGTCAAGAAGAAACCTAGCCTGTAGAAGAGCCTACTCTTTAGCCTCATCCTCCCTAAGCTCACGCTTCTTAAGAGTGCGACTATCCTCGACCTCCTAGTCGACCGCGTCTAACTGTTTCTAAAGATGTATCTCCTTTGCATGCGCCTCTATCATCTTCTGCGAAGCCTTGGCTAGGACCGCCTTCGCATAATCGAGATCAGTAATTAGTCTTTTCTGCTAATCGCCTAACTTCTTCTATTCGACCTCTGTTACCTTCGCGTCGCAACTCTGACAGTTACTAAAGTAACATTACGAACATTTCCCCGAGGAAATGTGTACCTGACAAACGAGCTTTAACTCTTAACACCAAGTACAGGACTTCATGCTGTCCTAGCCCTAACAATAGATTCGATTCGCGCGGCGTTTACGTTTCTGCATTAAAGGGGCGTTAGTGTCTAGGATGACAAAAGGCAGTGATTTAGAAAGAGAAGACATCACGGCACGAAAGGAAATGACAAGAGAAACCCCGCACTAATAAGGTAGCTTAGGGACGAGCTAGGCTAAGAGGGGGATAGTGTCATGAGTGTCAGGAGTACTATAAGTCACAGGATCATGAGGGTCCTAAGTGCTATGAGTTATAGTATAGTTATAGGAGTACTATGAGTCATAAGCATAGTCATAGGAGAAAGGATCTGTAGGGTTAGTCTATAGATCTATAGGCTTACAGGGGAGAAGGGATCTGTCATAGGATAACAGACCCTTAGATCTGTAGGGTTAGTCTATAGATCTATAGACATAGATCTATCGGGTCTATCGACAGATCTAACAGAGCTGCTCTGTCTCTCTAGTATATAGGGATGGCTTTAGGACAGGCAGTTAGGAGCTTCGTGCTTAATTTAATTCCCTTTCCCTAGAGGATAGTTAGTTACAAGGACAATTGCCATTGTTGATATTCTTCACAGCTCTACAAGTCTAACACCTAGTCACCTTCCTGCTATCGGCACCTACCCTTATGACATTCTCGTACTCGACAGACACAGTAAGGGCGCGATTCCCTAGATCCTCGACCTAGTTGACACAGAACTAGCGAAAGTCCGCCTACATATACGTTCTATCGTAGACCTACATAAGGTTATACTGCTCATGCTAATTGTTGCGAGGTTCCTTATCCTCTTCGAGCTACATTACACTAAAGGCGACCTGTTTGCTCTCTATAGAATATCCGCATAGGTTAAGCACAAAAACTGCCTTACACGCTTGCAAGAAAGTTCGAGCCTCCTTT